>LOJH01044043.1:0-13873 GCA_001685095.1 Ellobius talpinus | reverse complement strand
ATTAACCAATGAAAGTAACACATAGACAGATGACCCTCCTCCATCAACAGTTCACAGATGGAAACCATCAGAGTAGCGTGTGGTGAAACAGGATATACAGGCACAATTGAAAGCTCAAGAAATTATTCCTAGAATATAGACTTTGACCAAGACTCTTATAAATAAGCTTGCCTCTCTTCACTCAGTAACCTATATATTTCACCAAACATCATCTTATCACATCATCATATAAATTCTAAACCCTGATAATTGAGTGAGATGTGGTGGCAGCTACTCTAGAGCAAAAGGATATGCTGGACTAAGCTAGTATAACACACGCATACACTGATAAACTCTCCTTTCAAGGCAGCATGGTCCAGCCACTACAGAGTCCTTTGTTATACCTACTTCCCCTTATCTGTCTCATTTGCTTACTTCTTCCCTTCTCCTTATGTTTGCATAATAGTCAAATGTGGGTTTTCCACAGCCTTTTTCTACATCCTAGATCTTTAGCAAGAAGCTGTATGTGAGGTACATATCCTCATAATTTCTTTGGTGACCTGAAAACTCAAGCAGGACTCTTTAAAAACGGAGTATAATGAAGATACTGTGAAGGCTACTAGGAGATCCTGTTCTGAATATTGATGAACAAAATTATTGGTGTAAATATAAAGCAATGGTTGGAAGATAGGCATGGTGACCCTTGCCTAAAATTCCAGAACTTTAGGGATGAGACAGGAAGATTGGCATGAACATGAGGTTAACCTGGGTTGTATACTCAGTTATTGGCCAGCTAGAGAGTTAGCCCCAAATTGATTTCATGTTCAGTTCTATCCAGTTAGTATTGGCAAATAACTTATTGTGCATTTAACATAGTGTAAATGCTGGAAGCCTAGCAGATGGGTATCTACTGTGGCTGCTGATCACAGCTCCAGAGAGTAAATGAACCTTGTGTTCCTAAGCACCCTGGACAGTTCCTTTGCATGCCTTTCCATGCCTTTCTACCCCCTGACTCTGCCCTTTGGGATCAATGGCTGGAACTCCAGCTGCAAGGGTCTTCAACTCATGTGTCACAAGGTACTCCTGTGACAAGGTACTCAAACTACTAACTCTTTTTTTTTAGAAGTCAAATATCTGAGTTCCAGTTGCAAATAACTATCCCAAACCACTCTCTCCCACAGGGTAAAAATACTTAGGTGCAGTTGTGAAGGTTGGCAGAACTACTCTTAATAAGTATTTTTATGATAAGGTAATTCAATAAAGTTGTGATCCTCTACACACATTTATTTGCCAAAGCTAGCTTTTTCTTTCTTTGTCTTCTTTTTCCAAATGTAAGCAAGCACACGTTCTCCATGTCCGGGTTGGGTTAAATTGCTTCTCTACTTATTATTTATATCTTCTTTCATTGTCTTTTTTATGCCAGGATGAGAATGGCTAGTACACAAAGATGTCGGAGAATCAGTGACCCCAATGGGCAATCCAAGCATGCAAGGAGAGTGGGTAAGATCACAGTTACAGCCCCCCTAAAGTATTGTCTTCAGTTAAGCCAGAGAAAATTCTGCCAGCAAAGCATGTGTTTAACTTTAGATCTTGGTAAAGAAATGTGCAAGTATCTCAGCTCAGATATATCTAAAGTTTCTACCTTTTGATTTCCAGTCCAATTACTTTCCTTGACAAATATTTTTATAAGGCCAAACTTTTCAACTAACATATTCCTACTTAGAATTTAAAAGTGTTTCACAAAACGCAACTGTTCAACATTCTAAGTTATCTCAATTTTATTCCATTCTGGCAGGAAATAGAAATACATTCAACTAAAACTAGATGTTCAAGCCCTTGGATTTCATCCTCAGGGCAGCAAACAAAATAAAAATAAATACAGGATGAAAGTGTCAGCAAAAGAGTCTTCCCAGGTGGAGGACTACAAGGATCCAGTGTCTTCCAGACACAACAGGGCTGATGCCCATACTAACTCACAGAGACTATGACAGCACACACAGAAGATCTATGCAGTTCAAGCCAGACAAACCCCAGCATGGAGAAGGGGAAAGAGCCCAAAGTCCCACTCCTAACCAAAACAACTGTTTCCAGCTGGTGCCTGCTGGGGAGGGAAAATTGGTTTTCTTCAACGGCACGGTACTGGGTTTATCAGCCACACTCCAGAAGAGGACTCATGCTCAGGACTAGTTAGGTGACACAAAGAGGACTCCATTTGTGTGTGTGTGTGTGTGTGTGTGCGTGCGTGTGTGTGTGTGTTGCATAAACTTGTGTTGTTACAGTTTGGTGTTTTTGTCTTTTAGGGGGCTTTGTTTTGTTTTTTGGGGAGAGATTGTGTTTGCATTTGAGAGAAAAATACATGAAATTGAGGGGTAGGGAAGTTAGATGGTATAGAAGAATGTGGGGGAAGAGAAAAGAATATAATCAAAATATATTCTATCAAAATTAAGATAATAACTCGGATATGTAATTAATAAAATAGTCTTACCAAAAGTTGCTATTTTTCAAGCTTCACTGAGTTTCAGAAAGAAAAGTTTTTATTTTAGTTCCTGGTCCCCAGAGAGCAGGTGTCCTTCGTATTCTATTCCAGATCAGTTCTTTGTTGGAGGAGAGAGCCGCTTATTGGTTCCCGGTGGCTCAGGCCTGAAATAATCACTCAGAAACCATATTATTTAAATCACTGGCTACTTATTGGCTAACTCTTATATTAATTTAACCCATTTCTATTAATCTGTATATCTCCACATGGCTGTGGCTTACCAACTAATGTTGTGGCATATTTGTCTCCGGGGGCGCCTCCATGGCTTCTCTCTGACTCTGCCTTCCTCCTCTCATGCTATAGACCAAGCCAATTCTTTATTCATTAACCAATAAAAGCAACACATAGATAGTAGGACCTCCCACACCAGTTCTTCACCTCTGTTTGAGCTCATTTTAAAGATTTTTCTACTTACAATTCTATCTTCTAGTGACTGCAATTTTCTAAATTCTCTAAAAGTTTTAATGCGCTAGTATTCCAATCATCAAAACTAATAAAAGATTTCCAAATGAACCTATTTCACTGCAATTGAAAAGGGAACTTACAAATACATTTTTTAGGGCATTTAGATTAATTTATGTGAAATTTGAACATTTACAAAATTCAGTTGATAATAGAAAGCATATATAGCTCCCTTTTATTGTCATTTTATAGTTAAAATCAGGGTTTTTTGTTTCAGCTAAGCCTATTTTTAAAATTATAAATGTTGCCCTCAGTAAAATTTTTATTAAATGAAGTATGGTGTTTTTGTTTAAATGAAACAATTTAAATAATGAATTTCTCAGTTCAACTTCATATATGTTTTTAATCTACCAATGTCTTCATTTAGTAAGAGATGTTTATACTATGATATATATAACTGTCCATTTATATAATTATTTTTGAAACATTTAATTCTGTTTCATACATAGAACATTTTTAACTCCTTATTAAAATTATAATAAAGTTTTAAAAAGTTCATTTTGTTTTGAGTGAATGTGCTTTCAAAGCTTTACTTGAGTCGATGAATGGAGGAAAAAGCTAAACATTTTGGGTGCTATTTTTATGGACTTTCCATTTAAAACATCTGAATAAGCCTCTTTCAACCAGGGTTCTCTAAAGAAAATTTAGTTCTAACACTCAGAGCCATCCATTGTATGTACCCGATAAACCTGTCTCCTCTACACCAAGAACAATATTAACTGGGTACAGTCTGCAGGAGGACTGAGAAAATAGCCTCACCAGTCTCTTTTTTGTCTTCTGTCTGTCAGCTGAGAAACCTGAATATACTAATATAAAATTAGCAGTTTTCGCTATGAGTGAACATTTTCTCCTGCAAAGGGAGTCAACACAAAAGCAGGCATTGGTTCCTTTTTTGTGTTAAGACCAGGAGAAAATTTGGAATGAAAAAAAAACATCTGAAAGAACAGTCATTTTGAACTCTCCCCAAAGTCACACTCCTAGCAACAGAGCCTGAGTCGTTGCCCTAAGGAACCACCTTCCTCACGTAACTGACCGTTGTCCAGTGCGTGTTTATGCTTCTTCAGCAGAAGTGTGGAGGTTTGTATGCTCTTGTGACACATGAGCCCAGCAGTCCCTAGGGCGTGTGGTCACTGGGGGAAAACATATGGCCTAGGAAGCAAATGTCACCAACTTGCTTGAGTATGAGAATTTAACTACCTGTGTTTTTATTCAAAGTGCTTGGATTCACTTTGAACTTATTTCTGCCCAAGGGGATTCTTGCTCCCCTCCAAGTGTCACGCAATGATAAAATCATGGCTGTGCATTTAGACTCTATAGCAAGTAACGAAAGCGCAAGGACAAAGCCTTCACACCTCCCACGTCTTTCTCTAGACAGGTCAGTTCTGCTGTTTCCTGCACGCTTAACACGGTTGGCCACTTTTGCTATTGATGCTCCTGATTTAACACCTAGCCAACTGATGCAACTCTTTGACCATGGCAACACCCACACCAAGACAAGTCACAAAAGACTGGTGAATCAACTGCTCCCAAGGGCCGCAAGCCCAATGCCTTTCTTAATTTCACCCAAGTCTCCAAAGAATTTGTTCCCCCATACTTCCTACATCCGAACATGCTTCATTTGATCAGCAAATACATTCCTCTCTGGGAAAGGAGGCATTAATTAACGAGTTTCATCTGGAAAGAGTGACTTACCTACACATTAAGCTGAGATCTCTGTTGACTGCAGATGAGATACTGATCAGAGGAGATCCCAGCAAAAGCTGGAGAAAATACAGAGAAGGATGCACTGGGTAGCAGGCTGGGTCTGACACTGTGTAGCAAGCAAATGGAGGCACAATGAACAACCCACTCCAAGCCAACAAATAAACTCATTTCAATATACTCTCTTGAGGAGTCAGCCCTAAATTGGGCAATTCCCCTCACACAAACTGAGGCTCAAGGAACACAGAGGAAGGAAACAAAGAATCTAAGAGCTGGAGGATGGACAAGAGTATGAAATGCTGCTTTCCAGACCTGCCACAACTCTTATTATCTGTGATTACTGCACATGACCTGCACAGAATCAAGCCAGTCAAACTTCCACTGTGGGTGGAAGAGCTCATAGTGTTCCACCAGTAAAGGAGGAGGAGCTATTGGAGTTTAGTGTTACTGGGGAAGAGGGGAGAATCATTCTTCTTTGGGAGTGGGACCACTAGTAGGTTTCAAGGCTCTAATGGATAGTCCCATACCCATACACATATGGACAAAACTAGTGGAATTTGATGGGGTCTTTAAATGAAGGAGATGAGATGAAGCTTGAAGGGCGATGTGTTAGAAGAGCCTTGGGGTAGTTGAAGAAGGAAGTGTTGTGGCTATGACCATAATTTAATGTATACATGTTAGGAAATTCTCAAAGAAGTTCTTATGCTTTCATATTACAATGTTCAATAGAGATGATGGTTTTGCTACTGCATCCAGAACCCTAGCATCCTGCTCCCTTCCATAGTTCAGAAGCCATCATGTTGAAGCCGGAGAATAAACTAAGTTTTTGAAAGAACAATAAATATAAAACATTAAGACAATATGCACATTTCAGAAGAGCGCTCAGAGCAGACAGAGGATGGAGAGAGATAAAAGCCACCCAAAGCTTTCTGCTCAATGTCCCTAGACTCTCATTAAATGGGTTTGAAGGAAGATTTTTTTTCCCTGAAACATTCTCAAGATGGGGGTGGAGGCGGTTGCAGAAACCCAAAGGAAGCCAGCAGTTCCTAGAGGACAGCAGTAATTTGTTTGGCACTTCACAAAGTGAGAAAGAATTGCAAACTGAATGGGACTGATTAGAGGAGGGAAGAAAGCAAAGCAAGAACAGACTCTCTGGGAAGAGCCAGCCTTGCCCTGAGGTGTACCAATCATGCACTTAAAGCTCCTTAACAGCCAGACCCTGTTTAACACATGCTAACGCCCCAGCTGGTGATGATTTTCAATTCTCCTCTTAATTTTTCTCAGGTGCTGAACTTGGTAGGCCTCAGTTACATGAAGACCACATTATGGCAGGCATTCCCACTCCATGCCATACATAGACTTCATTGAAACAATGGGTTAGATAGGAAATAACCTTATTTTTAATTTGGAATGGCAGGCCACATGGGGTATTGGCAGAAGGCATACTGATCTTGGACCTATGGTTCCTGACAGCCCTGTCACAAGCTCATGGTGGCAGCGGATGGATCACTGCCCTTAGATGAAGGGGAAGCTTGGGCCAATTAAAATTCTAGTGATATATCTGTTCTACTTCCCTTAAATTAGGATAATGCAAAATTAACAGACAGTTTCTATTCCAAAAGCTGTTTTCATAGGCAGCTCTCATGGAAGAGAAAGAGAGGCCGACTCCTAGGAGTCTTTGATTGATGTGGGAGACGCTGCAACATCAGCAGAGGCATAGCAGGGAAGTACTAGCCTAGGGAAGGGGAGAATCTGCCTGGGAACTGTACAAACGGAGTCATGTTTAAAGGGTTTATTTTTGCTTCTTGCTGAGGTCTATGTGACTGAAATTCAGCCTTTTTTTTTAAAATCCTCCTGCTGTTTTTCTGCTTGTTCAGAACTGAGTGTTTGGGAGATATTTAGACTCTGAAGAGAAAAATAGACAGGGTTAAGTTTCATGTCTGGATTTTTTTTAACAAATACTTTGGGAAGTTATATATCTGAGTGACTACAAAGTCTATGTTAATCCCTCTGTTAGTATTTCATTGGGGTTTGTAATTCTGATTTACTCAGTCTAAATGAACTCACATTTACTATGTTTATCTATCTAACTCAATATGCTGGGAGTAAAGCATCCTTGTCTGCATGAGTGGAGAAAGTGCATTTCCATGAATGTCTTTAAGGGTAGCGCTGTCCTTAAAGACTCTTAGAGCAGGGCTTCCCCTTGCCCTTATGATTTTAGTTGTTTCCTTGTTGCCAACCAGACATAGCGAAGGCAGTTAAGCTGTTAGGCTGATTTGATTAGAAGAACTAAGTGAGCGTAAGACTGACTGCCCCGGGCTTCTGTTGAAGATGAGGAGGCTGGGACATCAAGAGGGTGGGATTCACTGAAAGTCACACAGGCAGGCAGTAGCAATCGTGCAACCTCATTTAGGAGGGTAGATTTCGGAGCAGTCACTCCCTTCCTTTTCCCCTTCAGGTCCTCTCTGTAAATGTTTTCTCCTTTTCCACCACAGGTCAGAACATTGAGAAATAGGACAAGGTCCTTGTGTCAGTAAAATCCCTGCAGGATTCCACTTTGGTGCCTGTTGTCTTTAGCCACCACTTCAAAATCCAAGATGCTCCAAAATGCAGACACCTTTAATGACTAACTAAACTTCTTTGATAACAAAACCTGATATAGATTAACACAAGTTTCCTTATAGTCATTAGTTATAGTCCTGTTCATTGTGACTATTTAGCTATAGTTAATATGTCTCCAGATCCTGCCAGAATATAATGTAACGGGATAAAACTTATATGATGTTTTAAGATTTACAATATCCCAAGTTACAAAAGACATCTGTCGACTTTGATTTTGAAAGAAAATTATATATATGTATATATTAAATTGTGTGCTTTCAGAACCTTGGGAAATTCAAAGCATAATTTGTAATACTGAAGTTAAATGTGTTCTGTATACATGCAGATCATGAGGTTTACACCATAACCAAATAAAAACAAAACAAAACAACAAAACCATCTTGACTTTCTCAAGGAAATGTAAGGGGCATTCTTCCCAAGAGCTGAAAAGTCCCCTAGCCTAGAACCAGAAGGAATTCCTGTACTGGGCCTCACCCACAAAAACTCAAGAGCTGATGGAACCCACGAAAGGCAAGAAAGCTAATAATCATCCTAGTGCAAAACACCCAAGGGAAACTGCATAGGGATGGAACAGAGCAGTGTTTAGAAAATATATGGTTGCAAAATTCCCATATATTCTGCCCTGTTCTGGAAAGCTAACCATCTTCATTAAACATGCTTTGGAAAATCTTGCAAAAGCAACACCAAAAGTAAGATTTTTGCTCATTTTGTCTATAAAACCCATCTTTTCCAAACATTTCCATGTAATGAGAACACCGTTGCTAACAGGGACCATTGCTGGCCACCCTGGGTTGTCTTTATTCCCGCTGGATGACAGAAGGGAAGAAAGACAAAGGGGTAGCAAGAAAGGAAGACTGGGGGATTGTGGGAGAGCCTTTGGGGATTCTGGATGCATCCACTTACAACTGTCTTCACATACCTCACCTGCTATCTTAAGACATTCTTCTTGTAGCTAGTGATTTAAAAAAAAAGTCCTTTGGGCAAATTTTATGGCTTATGTATTTTAGCTGAATATGACTATTTTAAATCCCAATAAAATTCACGTGACATATTTACCGTCTTAACACATTTTAAATGCACAGTTCAGTAACATGCGATGCTCTTGCCCTGTGGTGCCATTGCCAACACCACACAAATACAACACATTTCATGCTCCTAACCTGAGCCTCTGGATCCTTTACAGAGCTCCTCATCTCCTCCTTCCGTTTCCCTGGGAAACTACCGCTCCATCTTCTCTTTCCATGAATCTGACATCTCCAGTGGAACATACAGTGCTTACTGTTTAGTGAGTGACATATTTCACGTGACATAACACCCTCAAGGTACATCCACAGTCCACCACATGTCAATTTCCTTCCCGTTTAAGGTTAAGTAATATTTTATTGTAGGTGTGGACTACCTATTACTTATCCCTTCATTGTTCAGTGGCTGTTTGGGCTGCCTCAACCTTTCAGATATCATGAATAATTCTGTTGTTGATGTGGGTGAAATGCCAGTCCCACCTTTAAGCCTTTGGAGATTGTACTTAGAAGCAGATAGCTGCATGCTCTAGCCAGTCTATATTTGGGTTTGGTTTCTGGTTTGGTTTTGTGTTGAGTATCCTCCATTCTCCCTTCCACATCTTTTCCTCCATTTTTCTGAACAGGGTGGCTTCAATGTTTCTAAATTCCCAATAACGCTTTTGGCTCCTTTTCTGAAGCATTTGTAGAACTTCTACGGAGAAATATCCATGAATGCCCTTGACTCATTTGGTATCCAATCTACTTGATTTTGTTGTTGTTGAGTTGTAAGATATAACAAGTTAAGACTAACTTAAAAATGCTACTTCTTCCTAAAAGCTCGAGGGTTCTAATTTTTCTAAGTCCTCCTAACACCTGTTGAATACCTTCTTGTACCCCTGTGGACCGTGTTGAAAACTACTATGCAGCCTTGCCCTGGCAGCACAATAGAGCCTGCCCCATTGAAGGAGATGTGGGTGAGCCAGTCCCGAAGCTGTGAGCATGGGAGAGCTGCCCCCATTATTCATCTGTCTTGAGGCAGCATGGCCTGGGGAGAGATAACCCTCCATCAACTCCTGAGGCAGGTGTGAGGGCTGGCCCTGAGGTCATAAAAGCAGCTGAACTGTCCCTGCCTCTCATCACCTGTAGAGCTCCCGAGTATAGCCCCAACACCTCACCTGGGCAACTGTCCCCAAAAGTGTAGGTATGGGATAAACAACCTTGAGACTATGAAAGCCATAGGATTGGCCCTGATCGTTACTCATCGCTACAAAAGGCAAAATAGCCAGGGCAATGCTGGCGAAAACAGGGGAGAGCTGATGGGCTGACCAACCATGCAAGTACCCAGACCCAGAACCAAGGTTATGTGTTGGCCCACTCCAAGATCCACCCCATCTGTGACCAGGTGGAGCATGCAGGGGTGGAGGGAAAGAGAGGGTTCACTATGTCGTACGGCATCTTCCAGGACGAGATTTTTCACTCCTTCTTCCTTTTTTTTCCTTTTTATTTTCCTCTTAAATTTTATTTTGTTTTATTTTGTGGTGGGGAGGCAGATGTGTAGAATCGGAAGGCATGATATGAAAGACACAAAGAATAAAAAATTTAAAAATTTTAGAAAACTACTCTGCAAGCTTACAATGAATTAATTAACGTTTATGTTCTAGGTGTGTGTGTTCATTAGCGCACTTGGACCCCCTCTAAACTACAGTTTCAATCACTTATTCAACACATGCTTGTTTGGAACTAGATTTTATGATTTTTTTTTAAAAATGCTGGCTGAGTTCCCGGAAGGTGCAGAGTCCCAGCGGTGCGGGCAGGCGCGTGGGTGGGAGGCAGACACATTGTATGGAATAGAATTGGATATTTATTACTTAGAGGAGAGAAAGAGTGGGGAAAGAAGGAGAAAAGAAAGGAGAGAGACAGAGAAGGGAAGCAAGAGAGAGAGAAGAGAGAGATGCGCACACGCCAAGAGAGAGGACAGTGAGAGATCAAGATCAAGATGGCGAGAGCAGGGCAGGGGTCGCCAGGAGTGGGCGTGGCTTGTCTCTGAAAGAAACGAAAACCATAACACTAGGTACCTTAATGGTCTTGGGTACTGGGGGATCTACCATAATGAGCAACGCTTTCTTTAGAACTGAAGTCCCTACATTGTGATGTGTGAGGAGTTAGAAAAGGGGGAAGTTGTTATTTTAGAATCACAGGATTCTGTGGGAAGAGAATTTTAGGAAGTGTTAATAGGAAGCAGAAAGACCTGAGGCAGGAGAATGCTTTGCATCTTCAATAAGCAGGCAAGACTAGTGTGGCTGAGCAACACCTGTATGACAGATTGTGCTGCAGACATCACATGAGTAGGTAGACCATAGAAAGGCAGGCAAGATTGATGGGAGTTTTTTATTGGAGAGAGCAAGAAAAATAATAGAACACTTTAAACAACAGAAACATGATCAGATTTAGGTTTTGGAAAGATTACTTACCAGGTGGAGAAGAGGCCCAGCCTGATTTAAAAAAAAAGTTACTGCATTAACAACTACAGAGCACACCTGCAATTGTTTCTGAGTTTTCAGGGGCCTCCTCAGTTCCTTGCCGTCTAAATCTACTTCCTAGCCCCAAATGCTGTATTTAATCATATTGAGTAGATAATTGGTCTTCACAATTCTGTGGGATATGTAGCACAGCCTGAGTAAGAAGTGACGATGTGTTCCAAGCTAACATGGGTCAGTCTGTCCAGAGCCAGGTGTCCCTGATTCGTGTGGAGCCAGACCTTCGTCACATTGCTCGGTAAGTTTGTAGTTGGTGCTTACAGTGTGCCAGGCACTGGGCTGGACTCAACCTCTGTGGGGAATAAAATCAGCGATTCCTATACTTTGACGGAGCTTGCATTCTAGAGAACTTCATAGCTTCTACCCTCCAGAATTTTACAAAGTGACGCTTTCTTTAAAGCAAAGTGGATATAGTCTAGACAGTGTAAAGAGGAAAAAGTGAAGTGTCGTCTCAGATGGAAGCAGAGAAATCAAGGGGAATCTTTGCTCTTTCCTAGGAGCAAACGTGCTCCTGTTTCCTGAGTCTGCCCTCCAGGTGTCCATGGTGCTCAGAAAGCTCCAATTCAAGGCAGAGAGGGCAAGGGCCTGGCGGACATCTCCAGGACATGCTCTACGCCCCTCTTCTGTTTCGCCTTTGACACATTCCTGCTAGTTTCAGGGATTTTTGTAGTTCAACCCACTCCCAGCCATTAATGCTTTTTTATTTCCTTTGAGATCTTGCCCGTCTGTCAGTCCTGACTGCCCTGACAGAAAACCACAGGCTAGTTTTAGGCCCCTGGGACTCATGATCTCAGGGTTCTGAAGAACAGAGAGGATCAATGTGCCAGTAAGGGCAGTTTGAGTAAGAGTTGTCTCCATGGCTGGGTAAAAGGTCAACTTCCTTCTCATTAGTCCTCCGAGACAGGAGGAAGGGAGTGAGCTCTCTTGGTTTTTTTCTCATAAGGATGCTAATCCTGTTGCTGAGTCTCTACCTTCAGGACACCATTTAGTCTTAATTACTTCCTTAGGAGCCTTATCTTCAACTGTCAGTGCCCCAGAATTAGGGCTCCAACATCATCACATCACATCACACTTCCTTGGCAAAACTGGAGCTAGTCTGAAGCCCCTCTAGTGAACAAACCTTTTTTCCCAAACTCAACAGTACTTAAAATTATTTTCTTATTCTAGAAATTTGCTATGTATAGATTTGCTTCCCAACTAACATCAGCACCAACACAATCTGAAAGAGGGAGTCCGACCCCAGATTTTCACTAGAACCTGTTATGACCTGGTAGTGTAATGGGCAGAGGAACAAAAAAAAAAAAACAGGACATCACCAAAGGGATGAAGGAACAAAGTGTCACTGTCTCTCTAGCCTTCCCCCAGGGTGGCGCTCTACAGGAAGGACTGTGAACGCCTTGTATGAAGAAATAATCTCTAACACAATGGCAGTACTAAGCTCTCCATCCACTACCCCGCCCATTGTTCTGTTCTTTTGAAGAAAACATCAAAGGGATGCAAGCCAACCTGGCACACAGGGAAGCCAGCTTCTCACTCTGCCTGATGCCTGGGAGAGAAAAGTGCCAGAAAGCATCTCCCTCGTGAGCCAGGAGGGTAACGTGGCCATTTACAAATAGAAGGTGGAGATTAGGATTGCTGAAAGGGGAAGGGTTTTATGCTCTGGTTTTGATCCCTGTCTGGCACTCCCCAGAACTGCCATGTGCCCCACACCTGATAAATACTGGTTTATAAAACGGCAAAGAAGAGAATTGAAACTCGTAAATCTCTCCCCACCACCCTGGTCTTTTTATGGATCTAAAGGATAATTAAAACCATACTCTCACTTTGCAAATGAAGCCTCCTCTCGCTGGCAGTCCCATTTCCAGTGAACTTGAGGGCAGTGGCCGTGCAGAGTGGCCTTAGGTTGATGTTATCCAGGCTTTGGTGGAGCAGCCTAAGGCCTCGAGGGTCTTGGAGGGGTGTGCACCACCCTGGGTTGCTGTCATGAACTGGACCTCTACACAGCTCTGCAAAGTGCTTTGAACTTGGTTAATGCACAGCGCTAATGAGGCACTGGGCAAGATTTAGCTCTTTCCAGAGGAAAAACCCACAACCTTTGTTTTGTGACCACAATTTGTTGCCCCAAACTGCAACAGCTACTTTCCAGATATTCACGGACAGAGTGATCCCAAGAAGTGTATGAATGCCGGAAATAAAGGTACAAAACATTTTGTAGCCCTTTAAATGAATGCTCATGAAGACAATGCACTGTCAGGGAAAATGCTTGAAATACAATTGCTTGTAGAAAATGCGTACTACAAAATGTAACTACATCAGGATGACAGAAGGTAAACATGAATCATGTTTGCAATGTTTTTCTAATTACCAAGCAGTTTGTAGGCACATGGTTGAGATAAGGAATAATGAAAAGGCCTATCAGTGAGAGGCCCCCACCCCCAAAGCAAACACAACTCTTTGGAGTATTTATCTAGACATATTATGCTTTATACCCTATATCTTAATTTGTTCATTTGATGCATTACTTTTTTAAACTCTCTAATGATGAATTAAGACTTAGGTCATATAACCTCATCCTAAGCCCAGTGTCTTCATACTAGAAATGATGCCCTTTATTTTTAATCTTTTAATAATTATTTGTTATGTTATTATTATATTTAATACATATTAATTTTTTATCAACCAAAGACAATGCTTTTGGTTCTTCAGCTGCCCACCCTGCAAGATCAGTATACCACTGTACAAGTTTGTGTCCCTCCCCCACCTTCCACATTCCAGTGAAGCATAGATACTTCCGCACTGTCAGAATTGATGGCCCTTACAGCTGATCATATAGCCAGATTTCACCTTTGAACCAAGTCGAGATATCGAAAGGCAACCAAGAATATCTATTATGGAACACAATGGAATTAATCAGAATTTTCATGATTACAGTTTTTCCTTTTTTTCAAATTGTGGAATATTTATTATTACAATAAAGAATGTTTAATGATGGAGGAGGGTCATCTGTCTATGTGTTACTTTCATTGGTTTAATAA
>LOJH01044042.1:0-13873 GCA_001685095.1 Ellobius talpinus | reverse complement strand
TTTTGCTTCTTTGTCAAAAATCAGGTGTTCGTAGGTGTGTGAATTAATATCTGGATCTTCAATTCGATTCCATTGGTCAATGTCTATGTTTTTATGCCAATACCAAGCTGTTTTCATTACTATAGCTGTGTAATAGAGTTTGAAGCCAGGGATGGTAATGCCTCCGGCAGTTCCTTTATTGTACAGGATTGTTTTGGCTATCCTGGGTTTCTTGTTTATCCATATGAAGTTGAGTATTGTTCTTTCAAGGTCTGTGAAGAACTGTGTTGGGATTTTGATGGGGATTAACCAATGGTATTCACAGCATACAGAGGAGAATCCCACATCAACAGGGTTCATAATATTAGTTCTATCTTTGCTTAGAAAAAAGAAAACCTACATTTCTTTAAGAAAACAAAAAGTATCACCAGTTCTCCAAGAAGGATCAGCATATACAGCCTCAAGCTCATGCAGAAGCTGTACAGCTGTCCCTATCGTCTTTCTTACCTATGTGTGCTGTCTTCTTTTCCTACCGCTTTTGACTATATTGTGTATGACAAAATATCAAATGAGGTATTATTATGGGCAATATTCATTTATGCATTGGGTCTGGTATCTAGGCAATCTAATCAATGTTAAAGAATGTTGTCATGAAGTGATTGAAGAAAACATGTTTAGCCAGGGCCCCTGACTCATTCACAAGGGGAAAAAATAGGCAAGTGACTTCTCTTACATAAACTAATATTAGAAAATAAAATCATTTTATTTGGGAGCATTCAAAGTTATTGAAAGAGCACTATAGAAAAACTAATGTTTTCATTTGGGTTACATCTAAATTTATTTTCATTCATTGCATTGGGTAGCTGGTAAAATTTTGTCTTTTAATGCAAGAAAAGAAGTAAAAATTTAAGTAAAATAACACAATCACAATCTTATTAAGCACTAAAGAAGATCAATATAGTGAATTACAAGTAATCCATGTTTCCGTGTAGCTTTCCGTTATCTTAGTTTAAGATCTGAATAGATAGGATTTCTTCCAAACAGATGCTTTTGTTTCAAACCTTGTTCTCTTCTATAATTTGCACTAATTACACTTCCAATTACCTTTATCTTATAAACAAAAGACAATTGGGAAACCTAAGGGGAGCTAGAGAAAAGAAAGAACCCAAATTCCACATTTGTTCATCCTAAATGTTCTTTGTGGCTTCTTATTTCAGTTTGTGTGTTGGACTGTTATTCATAGTTTGGTTCTGTGCATTTGCATTGAGTTAAAATTGAGGACGTATGTAAGTAATTTTTTTCTGAATTGTGAGAAAAACCACTCAGGATGGTTGAGAATATGGAATTGAATGTAGAGCACTTGAATGCAGGACTAACAATGTGTATGATTATGAAAATGGAAAGATTCTAATTCACATAAGCCATGGGTTCTGATGATTTTAATGGATGAATATCTCTTAACTGTTCTATATAATGTCTTTTGTAAAATTTACTTTTCTTCTGTAGTGCTCTACATAAATATAATACTTTAAAGAAAATCTATATTTTTCTGTAAGGGTAGGTGGGCAGGATCATTGATTGTTATGTCACTCTGAAAGATAGACAATTGGCTACAATAAAACTAACAATTCCCTGCTTAAATATTTGTCCTCAAGGAGCTCACTAGGAATGCACACAAAAGGCAGACAACCACGTGCTGTGCTCACCTAAGGCCTTAAGACCAGAGAAGAGAAAATTTAGCTGGGAAGTTACCCAAATTTAGTTCTTTCAACCTAAAATATAATAATGATAATTTACTCTGATGGCCAAGACCTGGGATGAACTAGAAATCTGTATATTCAAAGCCCAAGGGTGTTGTGTTTCCAGAAAACTCAGAAGCTTAAATAGTGCTTGAAGGTTGACATTTAATTCCACTGGATCCAGGTAGTCGGGGTCTGCAGCTGAACAGCTCTTGCTGTGTGCTTGCTGCTTCTCGTACCTGATGGCAAAACTCCATCAGAATTCAACAGCCCTTCACCACTGCTTCCGCTACCGGGCTGGGACTTTGATAGTGTTTCAGGCTGGAAATGTAAGCCTTTGGGTAAAGACTGGTCAGAACTGTGTGGGAGTCTGCAGTGCTCACCAAGAACCAGCAGGAAGAAATCTTTATCTCCTGAGATTAAACAATGGGGAGCAGTCTCACTGTACAGCTTCCCTTGGCCTGGATGGAGAACTGAAACACAGCCTCCAGAACTGCAATGAAGATGTTGCATGAGCTTAAGATGTATGTGTTTTAAAGAAAATATAATATCTTTGATTTTCTGCTGTAAAGATGAATTTAACTGAGCTTTCCATATAGGATCCTAAAATCAGCCTGATTTTTTTTTAATGTTTATATATTTGTTCAAGAGTTTCAGAAAACCTGTTTCGGTAGAATTTAATTCCCTCCCCCAGACATTCTCATATCCATCCCTCTTTCCCTATCACCTGATTTTCTGTAAAAAAATTAAAATAAAATGGGAAAAAAACATGACAAACTTTAAAGACCAGTTTGTGCTACCCAAATATTCTTGAATGTGTGGTCTTTCAATAGAGAGAGATCTACTTACCAGGGTCTAAACTCCTAGAGAAAACAATGTCTGTTTTTTTCAGCAGCTAACAGTTGTGCATAGTTCTGTCTTTACAGGTAGTATTACATGGCCAGCTCCTGTCTCCACATGGGATTTGGTCAGGCTGGAGCTTGATATTGTTTTCCACATGCTTTCTGCGTGCTGTCCCAGCCACTGTTTCCCGGTAGCCATCGGCCATCTCTAGCGCTTCAGCTCTTCCTCCCCTCTCTTCAGCAGTGATCCCTAAATGATAGGAAGGAGGTACCTGGTAGAGGTGGTCCCGTTAGGACTGAGAAGTCTTCAGTGTCCTAGTTCGTGCACCTTGACAAGCTAGGGGTCATTCTTAAATGAGGGATAAGAGATATGTTGATGTTCCAGCACAATGGAAGCCATGAAGAGGCAGTTAATACTATCCTCATTTAATAGCCTCGGGATATTTGAGGTGCACAGAGACAGGATATTTAAATTCTGGTTGCTAAGGCTTCTTGTAGAGATCTTACCTAATCCTAAAGAACACCTAGTGCCTATAAATATAATTACCTATGAGAAATTCTGGAAAGGTTTTACCAGCATTTGAAGATGCTGTGGATGGCGGAAGATACTTTTTCAATAGTAAAACCCCGGGAAGGTCATTTTATGAAAATGTATTAGGAAAGGTCATTTGTTCACAAACAGTGAGATCTAAAAGGCTGCAGAACAAAAGGGTGTCTGGGAAAGGAAAAAAAGAGAATATTATCTTCAAATCTGTTTTCCTTATAACAGTGGTAAAGACAAAGGGGATGTAGTTTAACAGCAATGAATGGCCACTTCCGGCAGTCATTTAGTACATTTGTTTAAAAAAGTAGGAGGACGTGTGCATTAGTTACAAGAGGTTTGTAATCTATGCAACACTATTGCTGCAAGGTACGGGTTATAATTTGCATTTTGTAGTTGAGGAAACTGTGCTTGAATAGTTTGGATACAATTTAAGCTCATAAGTTAAATATATAGTAAATAGTGTTCACATTTAGAGAGGATATCCATTAGACAAAATTATTCATTTCCTGGGGGCAGTGCAATCTAGAATCCAGTCCATTTCAGCTGCCAATCGAACAAGGTATCACAGAAACCTTCTTTGAGAGTTCATCTCTGAGGAAAAGAAGAGATATTCACCATAGACACTAAATCTAAATGGAAATTAGATATTCGACATAGATAATATCAAATATATAAATTCTACAAGATCAGCATTGCATATATAAGGAATACAGTAACATTTTAGAAAGACATTAATCTTGGAGCAATTATTGAAGAATTTCAGGAAGAAGTAGGAGACATCTGTTTGACAAATGTCCATTGAAGTTTCAATGAACTGGGGTGGTTGAAGGCCAAGGATATGATGGTTACCAGTGGGAAGACACAGTATGGAATGAATGTCACACAAGGTGACTCTTCCTATACAGGCTTCATGCAGGTTTGGTTCCAATTGAGTCACCTAATTTCATGAGCCAGGAATTAGGGATGATTCTATAAAGTCAAATGGGATGAATTAAGGATATGTAATGGAGACAGTAAAACTTTGAACTGAGGAATGATTAAATTTTTTAAAGGTATTCTGTGATGTTTGACTGTGTGTCCCAATTGGACTAGGTCACATAGTGCCCAGAAATTTGACTAAACATTTTTTCCTGGATATATCTAAATGAAAATTTTGGGGTAATATTAATATTTCAGCACACGAGGAATGCATGTCACTCTTCCTAATGTGTATGAACCTTATGCAATCTATTGAACGCATGATTAGAATAAAAGCCCTGAGGGAGGAAAAAGGCTGCTTGCCTATTTGCCTGACTGCTTGACCTGGACATTGCTCCTTTGTACCTGTTAGAATACAACATCAATTCAGTGTGGGTCTTGAGGAACCTGACCTTAGACTAGAAGATACATCTTCAGTTTTCTGCATCTCAAGGCTTCAGATGTAGAAAGGGCCTACACGCTGACAGATTCTGGGTCTCTTCCCTGTCCCCTGAATATCATGAGATTAGTTAATATTCACTATTGTGGAGTCACAGTTTTATATGAATAAATCCTATTGACCCTGCTTCATATGGAAACCTGACTATCATGAATTCTTCTAGAAGAATGCCACGGGTGGGGCATCGTGAGAGAGTATCCCAGTACAGGAACTGTCCTGGCTGCTTTTGTGTGTCAGCTTGACACAAGCTAGCGTCATCAGAGGAAGGCACCTCAGCTAAGGGAAATGCCTGTATGAGATCCAGCTATAAGGCATTTTCTCATTAGTGATCAATGGGGGAGGGCCCAGCCCATGGTGGGTGGTGCCATCCCTGGACTGCCAAGCCTGGATTCTGTAAGAAAGCAGACTGAGCAAGCCAGGGGAATCAAGCCAGTAAGCAGCACCCCTCCGTGGCCTCTGCATGCGCTGCTGTCTCCACGATCCTGCTCTATTTGAGTTCCTGCCCTGACTTCCTTCAGCAACCCTTTACTCCCAAACTTGCTTAATGGACATGGTGTTGCATGGCAGCAAAAGAAACCCTGACTGAGACAAGTTGGTATCAGGGAAGGGGATTTTTGCTGTGACAGACCTGACCATGTTTGTGGGAGGACTGTGGAAGGATTTTGGAATTTTGGGCTAGAAAAGTCAGTAATTTTGGAGACCTTGGTGGAATGTTCAGAGGAAGGTTGAAAGATAAGAATGTTGAAAGCAAGGCAGAAGATGGAGGCCTAGATTGTGACATTTTAGAGGGAATGTTGAAGACACTACCAGCCAGGGCCATTTGCTGTTTTGATTTAATGTGGTTCTGGCTAGCTGGAGCTGAAGAATCAGCTGTGATGAAAGAGATACCAGAACTGCTGAAAGAAACCTTTAAGATACTGGAACAATTGATACTGGTTAGCTGGAGATAATAAATTAGCAGTGATTAGGAGGGGATCCACATCTCTAAAGTAAAATCTGGGAAGTGTTTGCTAAGAGACACGGAAGCTACATTCCAGAGGGGGACAAGGTTATACCTCATGCTGGCAACCACACGGCAATATGTAAGAGTCACCCTGGTGGTACTGGTTCTGGAGGCATGAAGGGGTCATGGTGAGCAGTTGATGCTTGGCACTGAGAGGGCAGGAGAGGCCATTGATGAAGGTGAAGCCTCAGTGGTAGTTGAAAGCCCAGGACTGAAGGGGTCATGCAGAGAAGCTGAGGCTTGGTACTGAGGAGACAGGCTATGAGAGGCTATTGTTCAAAGTGTAGACCAGGTGCAGCAGAAGACCACAGCATTTTGAAGATGTCAGTACCATGGGAAGACCAGCAAGAATAGTAGCAGCAGTGGAGTAGAGCCACCTGAGCCTAGAAGATCAGCTGTGTGTGCTAAAGAGGGCAGAGCTGGAGAAGAGAATGACAATCTTTGGAGGAGCCCAGAAAATATTGAGTGAATAACTGGTAATTGGATATTGAGTTATTTATACTGTTGGAACTTGGTTTTGATTGGTTCAGATTATGACTGTGCCCTGGTTCTTCCCTCTTGAATAAAGTATTTAATTTGATTTTTTTTATCTTTAAAGGAGCCCACAGGTGAAAGAATTGAACTATTAAAAGAGATTGAATATTTTAAAGGGACTGAAATTTTAATGTGTTTGAATTTGTAAAGGCACTGGGACTTTTTAAATTATTTATGATTTTAATGTAAGATCTTTGGGATGAATAAGAAAAGAAGCATTGTAGCTTAATAGGGATGTATTTGTGTGTCAAGCTGACAAAATATCAGTTGTACTGACTGATTTTGTGTGTCCACTTGACACAAGCTAAAGTCATCAGAGAAGAAGGCACCTCAGTTGAGGAAACGCCTCCATGAGATCCAGCTCTATGGAATTTTTTCAATTAGTGATTAAGAGGGAAGGGCTCAGCCCATGGTAGGTGGTGCCATCCCTGGGCTGGTGGTCCTGGGTTCTGTAAAAAAGCAGACTGAGCAAGCCAGGGGAAGCAAATCAGTAAGCAACACCCCTCCATGGCCTCTGCATCAGCTCCTTCCTCCAGAATCCTTCCCTGTTTGAATTCTTGTCCTGACTTGTTTCAGCGATGAACAGCAATGTGCAAGTTTAATCCAAATAAGCTCTTTCTTCCTCAACTTGCTTTATGAACATGGCGTTTCATTGCAGCAAAGAAACCCAAACTAGACAGGAACCCCGTGAGTCCTACCTCTCACAGCCCCAGAAAGCCAGACTCACAGTGAAGAAACAAACACAATGAAAGGGGTCTGAGTCTTCCCAGTAGGCAAAGGATTTATGTATAGAATTTTCTTAGGCATAGCAACACTATGGCTGGGGGTGGGGGGTAGTTTCTATTCCCTTACTTAGGAAAGAAGCCACAGCAGCTGAATTTAGTCATATATATTCTCTCTTTTGAAGAAAAAAAACATGTTCTGATCCAGTCAGCACAGAGTGAGCATCAGGATCCCTTTTGTACTTATTGATTGGTACATCATGTGGCACCAGCGTAGACATGATGATCTTCTCTGTGTAACATGGTGGGAAAATGTTGTCTTGAAAGACACTGTGTACTGGAAAGGGAACTGTTGAAATAATTTTTACACATAATAACCTCCTAAAATGCATCCTTAAGAACTTGATTCATACTTTAATACCATTCCCCCAATTGTATAGCTTGCACACATCTTGCTTTGAAAAATACATGGAAAGCCAAACCCAATTTATAAGAATTCAAAGACTTTGAGACACCAATGAGATTCTCCTAGACGCAGCTTGATGGGGCAATGTGAGCAGTGAAAATAGGATTGTATTAGGGAGAGTAATTGAGTGTGCATGGTCCCTTGGAGCGAGGAAAATGCAGGCAATATTAGTGAGGATGTTGTCCTAGTAATCCATCAAGTGATTAGAGCTATATCATGAGGGGGTGACAGGGTTAATAAAATTGAAAGGGTGCTTCAAAAGATGGGTCAATCCAACATGGTGACTCATTGAAAGCAGATGATGAAGGAAAAAATCCAACGATAACTTGCAAATTAAATGTGGCAGGTGAAAAATAATATGGTTTCAGTTAGAAAGATGAAATTAGGGGTGTCCCTTGTGGTCCAAAGATGATAAGTGACTTTGTGGTAAGATATGGCACCCAGTTGTAACCAAATGCAGGCTTAATTGACTGGGACTGATTCACGCTTGACTAAGATCGAGTGAAAATTTAGATGACACAGAGGCTCAAGTTGGTTGCCATCCAAATTCACATGTTGCAGACATCAACTCAACAGGTATGACTAGGTATGGAAGTAAGTTCAACAAGGAGGCGATAAAGGTTAACAAAGGCGATAATGGCGGCTACCTGAAGGCAAAGTGAAAGGGCAGAAACTACATGCTCACCTGAATGCTGCTACACCTTCATCTTAGACTTGTGATTTCCCAAACTGTGGAAAATAAATTTCTGTTCTTCAGGCCAACCAGACTGTGGTGCTTTGTTAAGGCAGCCCAGTTTGATGAATATAGTAATTTGCATGCTTATAAAATAAATTATATGCAATTCAGATGAATTGTCTTTAAGGAATATGACAAGAAGATAAAGATTAGTTAATAACTATAAATATAATAAAGATTAGTTAATAACTATAGTATTGCTTCATTATTTAATCATGCTGCATTTCCAAGAATAGGAGATATATAATAAAAATATATTTCAGAAAACAATATATAATATCATGCTACTTTGTTTAGAAATCTCGTATCTGTTAGGCAGAATAATGAAACATGTTTAATGTTTGTGTATATCAACAACAGTGAACCACTGTGTTAGCATGCAAATAGTGACCTGATGTGAGAAAAAGGAGGGAACAAAGCAACCAATTCACTGGTAATACTACTGATAGGAGTAGTATTACCTTATTATACTAAGCATTGCCTGTGCTAATTTCTTGGATGTTATTTCATTATTTGATTTTAGAGACATGGTTTCATATTACTCACACAGACACTGAACATGTGTTCCTCTCAAAGATGCAAGAAAAGGAAGACCACTAAGCCAAATCATTATAACCAAATTAATTAAAGCAAACAATTAATTAATGTAAGTTTTTTTATTTGTGTACATGCGCTGCCTCCCCCTAAGGTGGAGTTCAAAAGATCAGCATTGAATATGAGGAAGGTAAGATTTTAATAATTCAGGATAGATGGGATACACACACACACACACAAATGGGGGATTTGGCACAGGTAGGTTACAGAAGCAGAACATAACATAACAAGATGTTTATAACAAAGTAGTCATAAAAACAGGTAGTTATATAAACTTTTGAAACAAAGGTCATAACTTTTTGAAACAAAGACACGGTTGCCATTTCCTGAAACAGGCTCTTCAGAACCATTTGTAGTTAAGGTTCCGGGGGGGGCATAGCCCAATCCTTGAGAAACAGAGGTTTATTCATAAACCGAAATGAACCTAGCGTATCTTTACTATACGGTGGCTTTCAAGCCTAAGACGAAGGCAGCCTGGCTCATCATGCACTCTGAAGCAGACAATGCAATGATGTTGGACTCCTGATCTTCCTACTTCCCCCTCCTCAGTCCTGCGATTATCAGCCTGCAGCATGCACTGTTGCACCTGTTTTATACGGTGCAAGGGTAGAGCTCAGAGCCCATGCTAGACATTCACTTTACTAAGTTTACCTCCTCTCCCCTCTGCTGTGTTTTCTACACAACCCAAATGTATTCATTTCGTTAACCTTTACCCAAGCATCTTAGGTAGTCATGACTACTAATTTAATTTCTCTAGGACAAGAGGTCTGAGCTCCAGAGAGAATCAGATTCCTGGTGCTGAATGAGACAGAGTGGTACCCAATGAAGTTCTAAACAGGCATTCTTCTAGAGGCAATTTTCTAAAGTTTTATGAGCCTTGATTCAAAATTTTCACTGGACCACTGCATCTTACGGGAAATGGTAGCTTGAGCCACCACATGTCTGTTTCCTCTATGAGCTGGGCTGGTGGGTCATCCAGGTTCAACGTGAATATTTCTACCAGGAGAATAGCTTTCTGTTTTCCAAAGCATCTCTTACTGAGGTGACAGGGAATCTATAATGCAAGAATACTGGGCTGATGAGATATATTTGTGTACATAATATATGCACTTTCATTTGTTTCGATATTAGTTCTAACACTGTTCAATGCCTGCTGCGCTTCCCTAAGCGAGCAGTGTTCCTCTTCTGCTAATGTCCCTGTTTTGCTCATGGGAATTCGAGGATAAGAACATTCAAGCACTATAACCAGGGCAGTTCATATCATAACAAGCATAGATTAAGAGCCCAATGTGAATTCCTCATAGAGAAAGCGCCCAATCCACCTTACTTAGTTCTCCTTCCATCCCTGCAACAGCAGAAATACGACCCCAGTTTTCATATGAAACTCCTTAAGACAGCATTCACTGTTTTAAGAGTCATTTTTATTTTATATCTGTGTGTGAGTACCTGCACATATGTATGTGCATCACATGTAAACCTGTTGCCAGAGTAGGCAGGGATAGGGTGTCCCCTGCAAATGGAGTTGCAGGTGTTTGTGAGCCACTGTATGAGTGATGGAAACTGATCCCAAGTCCTCAACAAGAGCATCAAATGCTCGTACTCTCGGAACCATCTCTCAGGCCCAGATGATATTTAGTTTTTAATACCAATCTATTAGTTTCAAAACATTGCTTCTCCAGGTAAAATATCTTGTATTCTTTCGGTAACTTTTTGCAAGGAACAACTTTCAAAGGCATTTTCCTCCCATTTGCCCTTCCCTGAAAACTTAAAGCATTACTAAAATTTGAAAAACATAGTCCAGAGTCTTATAATTTTACATATTATATTTATATTTTGTTTATCATAGTTATTGTTTATAACTATGTTAAGGGTTTAAAATATTTTCATGTAGTGGAAATGTCATATAATTTTGTTAAGAGTGAGAAAATAAGTTTATAAATCATTGCCTATTCTAAAGGTCAATTACTGTATTATTCTTCAATTATTTTATATTTCAATTTATTACCTGTGGGTTCTTTTTCCATTGTTTTTTACAGTATCAGAATTGAACTACCCTGACTTTGTTAGTTTTGTTTTTCTTCTTAGGATCACTTGTTACGGATACTTACCAACTTTTTGTGACTTTCATTGATAATAGATCATGTTCTCACATAATAGACCCTGATTATGGTTTCCCCTGACCTCTACTCCTCCAAGATCTTTCCTACGTCCCCTCCCAGCAGATCTATTCCATTTGTGTCTCTTATTAAAAACTAAAAGTCTCCTAAGGGGTAATAAACGTAACAAGATAAACTATAATAAAATAAAACAAAACTAATATATAGGATTTAGACAAAAGAAACAGAAGAAAAGAGCCCTAGAGAAGGTGTAAGAATTAGAGACCTTGTTTACACATACTGTCCCAGTCTGTGAGTTCATAAGAGCTCTGATCATGCTGAGTTAGATGGCCTTATTTCTTTGGTGTCCTCTGATTCTTAAACTCCTTCCTCCTTTTCTTCTGAGTTCCCTGAGCACCTGGAGAAGAGGTATTTAATTGAGACATCCCATTTAGGGCTGAGTGTTGAAGGTCTCTCACTCTCCACATAGTGTCTGACTGTGGGTCTCTGTATTTGTTCCCATCTACTGCCGGAGGAAGCAGCTCTGATGGTTGCCGAGCAAGGCACGGATCTATGAGTACAGCAGAATGTGATGCAGAGTCATTGTATCATGGCATTTCTTTCAGATCAGTATTGTTTGGTTTGATTCTAGGTCCCTGGGCTATCTAGTATCAGGTTCTTTGTCGCCCAAGCAGTGTTGGGTATGGGTTTCATCTTGTGGAATGGGCTTTAAGTTAAAACAGACATTGGTTGGTGACTCCCACAAGCTTTGTGCCACCATTGTAGATAGGACATGATTGTCAATTAAAGGCTTCATGTCTGGCTTGGTGTTAACATTTCTCTTCTGGTAGAAAAGACTCTAGAGCATAGAGGTGAAGGTCCTACATAGGCACCATTTTAACTTTTCTGTGTTCAATGATATGTGTAGGTGTTTTTGAGAACAGGTCCTCCTCATCATTTTATGGAGATAAATCTATTTGTCTTGGCAACACCTGGGTCATTTGGGGGATTCCTACAAAACCTCTTTGGCCAACAACTCATTTAAAGGTAACCCAGTTCCAGTACTGGAAGCTTTATTTGGTGACAAGAGATGTTTCTCAGGGACTCTATCTCATCCGTTATTTCATTTGCTGTCCCTTCCTATATGTATTTTAGGAATCTTCTACTGTATTAGGTTTCCGTACTACCCTTAATTTTAGCTGTCTCTTCCTGTATTCCATTTCTCATTCCCCCCACCTCTATCCCTGCCCATTTGATCCTCCTCTTCCATCCCCCATCCATTCATAGTTATTCCATTTTTCTTTCATAAGGTCTATCTGTTCCTTCTAGTCTCTTACTCTATACTTACCCTCTGTGGTCCTAAGGATTGCAAGTTACCATTTACTTAATAGCTAATATCCACTTATAAGTGAATGCATACCCTATTTGTCTTTCTGGTTCTGAGATACCTCACTCAGTACTACTTTTTTGGTTTCACCCATTTGCCTGCAACTTTTATAATGTCATTTTTAATGGTTACATATTATTCCATTGTGTAAATATACCCATTTTATTTGTCCACTCTTCTGTTGAGGGACACCTAGATTGCTTACAGTTCTGACTGTTACGAATAGAGCAGCAGTGACCATGGTCGAGCAAGTGTCTTTGGGGTATGATGAAGTGTTCTTTTGGTATAGTCCTGAGTAGTATATCTGGATCTTGAGGTAGGTGGATTCCCATATTCCTAAAGAACTGTCTCATCACACTGATTTCCATGGTGGCTGTACAAGTTTGCACTCCCATCAGCAGTGGATGAGTGTGTAAACATAATCTTAATGGATTTAAGACATCTCCTTGATTAAGCATTTACACTTTGCTAGTCGTTTGATATTGTCACTTACAGAGAAATCCTAAAATAATTTTAAAAGATTTGGTGATTCATGTATTTGTAAGATTTCTATTGTCTTTCCTTTCATTCTAAACTTCTTTAATTTAATTTTAGACAAATTTTTCATTCTCTCCTTTCCCCTCTTCCATTGTCATTTTTTTACTCTTTATTCTTTGTTCTTTTGGGGTCCTGCCACCCAGCTCCCATATAAATCACACATGGAGACTTATTCTTTCTTATAAATGCCCGGTCTTTGGTTGGCTTACTTTTAGCCAGCTTTTCTTAAATTATCCCATCTACCTTTAGCCTCTGGGCTTTTTCATTTTCTTACTTCTGTAAGTCTTAATTTCACTCTTACTCTGTGTCTGGCTGCGTGGCTGGTGACTACCACCCACTATCCTCCTCTCCTTGTTCTGTCTCATTCCTTCTTTCTTGATCTTCTCCCAGCTTTCTCCTCCTTTTTATCCCTATTTATTCTCTCTGCCTGCCAGCCCTGCCTATCCTTCTCCTACCTTGCCATTAGCCATTCATTGCCTTGTTAGACTATCAGGTGTTTTAGACAGGCAAAGAATCACAGCTTCACAGAGTTAAACAAATGCAGCCGAAAAGAATGTAACACATCTTTGCATCGTTAACCAAATGTTCCACAGCATAAGCAAATGTAACACATCTTAAAATAATATTCCGCAACACTCTTTCTAGTCCCACTTAACTTTATTTATAAGAAAACCTTCTACAATGAATAACTCTACCCTTGTCAAATATTTTCTCACTCTATGCCTTATTCAAGTCATTCCATGCACATGAAAACCCTGGTATACCCCGTTACTGGCACCGCCCTACAGACCCTTCTTTCATTTGTGCAGAGCACCAAGTCATTTTTTTCCATCCCTGTCTCTTTCAGTTTTATTTGAACTACTTCGGTTTATAGTAAGTAGTAGGGGCTAAAGTAAGAACTCCTCAAATGACTGAAATCAGAAATATTTGTGAGTAATTTCACTCTGAAGACAAGGATTAAGTTATAAACATTGAAACCAAGAGTGTGACTAGAATGAGTGTATTTTCCCATTCTGGAAAAAAAAATGCCATCAGTGATTAATTCTCACCAGCAGAGGCCACCATGGAAGTGTTAACAGCAGTTCAGTAGTTATAATAGAAAAAAAACAAAAAAAGCCTTTCTGCATAGACACTGTCCTTCTTCTCTTGCATGTTCCTGTGTCTTTATCCCAAACAGAGTAGAACTGAGGGTAGGGTACTGTAGGGAAGGAATAACAGAACCAAGTAAAAGTCATAGTTTGGAATGTTTTCTTTATTACTAAAGTTCCTTGTTAGGC
>LOJH01044040.1:229-13873 GCA_001685095.1 Ellobius talpinus | reverse complement strand
AGTGAGGTAACTCAGACCCAGAAAGACAAATATCATATGTACTCACTCATAAGTTACTTTTAGAATAAAACAAAGAAAACCAGGCCACAAATCACAATCCCAGAGAACCTAGACCACAATGATAACTCCAAGAGAGACATACATGGATTTAATGCACATGGGTAGTAGAAAAAGACAAGATCTTCTGAGTAATTTGGGAGCATGGGGACCTTGAGAGAGCGTTGAAGGGGAGGGGGAAGCAGGGAGGGGAGCAGAGAAAAATGTAGAGCTCAATAAAAATCAATTTTAAAAAAAGATTATCCTGTTAGATGTAGCAAAGTGATTGTTAAAGGACAGTGCTAATGACAACTTGATCATATTTAGATCCTCCTCCCAAGGACTAATAATAGCAACATTTCCTGGCCTTTGTTTTGATTTATTATGTTTTTGCTTAAATTTTTTGAATATATATTTTTATTGGTTCTTCTGAGAATTTCGTATGTGTTTTTTTTTTATCATTTTTATACCGTAAGTCTTCCCAGATCTATCATCTTTCCCTAGCCTCCCAATTTTGTGTTCTTTTTTTTAAAAAAAATATTCAATTTGTGCTGCTCTCGTATTCTTGGATGTGCAGCCTTCCACTGGAGCATGGCCAGCTTCTCAGGGGCCACCCTATGGCAGCAAGCAGATCCCTCCTTTCCCAGTAGCTATCAATTGCCAATAGTTTCTAGACTAGGATTGGGGCCATTCCCAGCTTTCCTCGCTGGGCTTGAGCTTGCCCAGTCTTTGTGCCTCTGTCACCATCACTGTGAGGTCCCATGCGCAGCTGCTCTGCTGTGCCCAAAAGTCTCTGTTTTCCTTGCTGCCACCAACCACCTCTGGATCTTACACTCTTTCCGCCCCTTCTTCCACAAGGATTCAGGAGCTTTGAAAGGAGAGAGTGCAGCACACTGATGTTCCAGCACACTGATGTTCCATAGGACTGAGGAGTCTGAAGTTTCTTATTCACTGTGCTCTGAACCACTTGTGGGCCTCTGTGTTAATTGCCGTCTATCACAAATAAAAGTTTCTCTGATGAGGATTAAGTGATGAATATCACTGTAATTTTGTGTAGTTTCTTCTGGCTTGTTGTTGCTGCCTGTGTACAGTCCCCATTTCCTGGAGTGCAGGGGGTCAGAGGACATGAAGTCAATGGCACAGACTCCAGAAGATTCCAATAAAGAAATTCTTTATTGAAAACAGTTTTTTTTTTTTCGGTGAGGGAAATTAAACTGCCACAGGAACATTTCTGGTCGGTCCTTTGGAAACTGGCAGTCACTATTGGCGTGTTGTGATTGGCTGGGAGTGCGCGTCATTAGTTACTGTGTTTTTGGTCTGACTGGTTGTCTTGGCCAATTTTACTTACTCACTGTGAGTTTGCATGCACTTGCTTGTGCTTGTGCTATTGCCCTGCCTCAGTTTTGGAAGGTGCTATACATGGTACTGGATAACTGAAGACTAATCAGCAGCTTTATCTAATTGTAAACTGGGGGAGCTACAGTAATGACTGGCTTGGCAAGACAGGCCCACTGGTGTAATAGTGGCATGAGTGTCTTAGGAGCATACAACCTCTTGATGATTGGATTTAAGAATTACTCCATGAAATGAAACCCATACTATTATTTTTCTAAACAGAATAGTTTTGTGTGTGATATTATATATATGAAGTGTATGTGTATATACTAGTGATGGTGTGTGCTTATTTGTATAGTTATATTCGTATTTGTGGAGGCCAGAGGCTGACATTGAATGTCCTACTCAATTGTGTGCCACCTTATTTTTCAGGCAGGGTCTCTCACTGAACTTGGCACCATGGAATGATTAGACTGGGTGCTCAGGAAACTCTAGAATCTTCTTCTTTTTGCCTCCCCAGTACTGGGGCTATTGATGTGTGCCACTACACCCAGACTTTTCTGTGAGTGTTGGGAATGAGAACTCAGGCCTTCATGCTTGTCCAGTGAACACTTTATTGACTGAGCCACTACTATATCGCTTTACACCATGTTAATATGGAACATAATTTCCCAGCTTTGCTTCCTTCAAGCATTTGACAGGGGTAAAATTAATTTCAATGAAAGTAAGTTTTTCCTTAATGAAGCTCTTCTGAAGGTACCTTTGCTGTGGGACAATGATTTTACCCTCTAAAGATTTGTTTCTTGTACTTGTTTAATAAAATGCTGATTGGCCAGTAGCCAGGCAGGAAGTAGAGGTGGGGTGACTAGGTAGGAAGTATAGGTGGGGGAACAAAAACAGTAGAATTCTGGGAAGAGGAAAACTCAGTCTGCAGTCATCACCCAGCCGCAGAGGAAGAAAGGTGAGAATCCCTCACTGATTAAAGTACCAAGCTACGTGGCTAACATAGACAAGAATAATGGACTAATTTAAGATGTAAGAGTTAATAAAAAGCCTGAGCTACTGGGCCAATCACTTTATAATTAATGTAGGCCTCTATGTGCTTATTTGGGACTAAATGGATGTGGGACCTGGTGGGGCAGAAACTCAGACAACATACCTTGCTGAAGTGTTTGTAAAGAGAGCAGTCATACCTATATGAGTTTGGGAAAAACTGGGTTAAACAATGAAACATCTCCTCTAGGGCCATAAAGGGATGAATTATAAAGCTATGATAGGCTTGATATGCTTCCCAAACTGATGATGAGAACTTTGTCAAAGCCAGGTGTAAACCACCGCAGTCCCATCTTTGAAGGCGCAGCCAGTTTGGTGCCGACTGTACATTAAATCTGCACCACTGGTTAGCATCAAGGTTATAGTTTTAACTACCGACTTTCAGCAATCTCCAGAGAGGACGATTTTCAGTGGAAAAAATGCTTGCTGCAAAACTATAATATTTTTATACAAGTGGATTCTCAATACATGTTTGTGGACTAAACTGAAATCCAAGTACAAGCCAGGGTGACAAAGAGCCTGCAAGGCCATTGAAGTGAAGAGGCTGATGGAAGGCTGTGGCCATGGAAAGGCAATAGTGAGGTGGAAAGAGGGCAGGCTAAGCATCTGTGGAGACTTTAAAACACAATGCCGGGTTGTCAGGCCTGCCTGTTGTGTGAGTTCCAGGTTGGAGTGTTATGCTTGTATCTGGAAACTCAAGGAGCCTTGGTGGTTATCCTCCCGAAATGTGTTTCTGATTTGCTTACAGTTATTTTGTGAATAAATAATGACCAGGTAGAGAGAAAAAGTTTTCTAAAAGCTGCCTTTATATTCTCCTTGTTACCGTGCTGTAAGAACTTTCTTCCAGAGTATGTGAGGGTTTTAGTATCTACACAACCTCATCACAAAGTCTCAATGAGAAGTCAAAGTAGCTAACTCGAGGGAACTAATGAGTTTTTAAAGGCTTGCTTGCAGAGCGATGGATGTGGGGTTATTGGCAGAAGCAAGTATGACTTTAAATCAGCCATACTGGATAGTATGTGCTTAGTATGGACAATGACTCCACATGGCTGCCTACATGGAGTCCCCTTCCTTCATTCTCCAGCCAGTGCACTTTAGCTTCTCCTCAAGACCCTGAGGTCATGTACAATTAGGGGAGAATTCCACATAAGTGCCTGGGCAGAGTGGCTGAATATGCAGGTGAGGGTCTCATGACCATTTCCATCTCCTCCTGCTGTGAGGGAAGGTCAACAGCCAAGAAGCCCAGCTGTGATTTTTTTTTTTGCAAGGAGGTCCAGCTGAACTCCTAAAAATGGCAGCAGTTTGTTTCAGAGGATAGTCCTACACAGCACACTAGTTGCATACAATTTACCTTCTGAATTTGATTTTGAGTTCATAGCAAGTATAGACCATGCAAAATACATCTGGAGTTTCCCTTAGTGACCACCGGCACTCTTCCCAAGTAGGCACTTTATAAATTCATTACAAATAAACGAATTCAGTGTTGCCTAATGCTTCTGACTGGACTATGCCCCTGTTTCCAGAAGGAATATTCCAAGTCCTTAGAATTTTCTGAGTAATATCAGTGTCTTTCTTGTTCACAACCCCCTTTAGTCATACTTGGTGGCTGATGCAAGCGAAATGACTTATTGTCTACTAGATGGCTTCATATGAAGGCTTGGACATGCTAGAAAGACTATTCCTATGACAAAAGGATTGGGACTTTGTGTATCTTGGTAGCAATTAGACATTCCACTCTCTTTGGAGAGGAAGGAGCTGGAGCTGGAATTCAGCCATCCAGCCAATGATTTAATCAGTCAGGCCTATACAGTGAAACTGTGATACAAGCCCCGGGGCCTGGGGCTCTGTGGAGTTTACTAGCTGGTGAACTCATTGAAGTTTTGAGAAGTTGATGTGTCCTGGCTACAAACAGAGATGGCACACAGTACTTAATACTGCGCAGGCTTCAACATCTGCTTGTTCCAATCAATACTGCCTTCAGTTGTCTGTATTTCTCAGTAGCCACCACAAGGTCTACTCTGGTGTCATTGTCATAACCTAACATCTTGCATGGCTTTTTATTTGCTCCTAGTGGTCGCTTGCTGGAACTGTAATGTATTACTAAGTATTTACACATGTGCCAAATAGGGTCCGAGTCCCCCAAGGCGTGATTTTACAGTTAAGGTCCAATCCAGATCTCCATGAACACAAATAACATCCCTGAAAATACCAAGCTGATACCACTGCCAGACATTGCATACCTGGCTTTGAAGTCATTGAAAGGTAGTTATACTGTGTGTGTGCTTTCTACCCCTTGTGCATTTTCTCTTAGCATTTCTGCCACCATGCTGTATTATCTTTCAAAAGAAACAAGAAATACTGAACATACCACAAGGTTCAGGAATGTAATTTAGTTCCTTGTTTTCTGGTCTGGGTGTGGTCATTTAAATTTGTCAGGCCTGGTCACATGAGTGGAACCTTGCATGCCCTCGTAGTAAAGGAGGGGACGTATATGTGTGTAGCACAAAAATCAAGCCTCATAGACCACCTTCTAAAAAGTGAGCAAGCTCCCAAGCAACCAGTATCACACCCAGAACAAAAGAGTTTTATTCTTTATTGGAACTCAAGAAAATTACACAGGAAGCTAAAATGTGTTTGTTTTTCCAGAAGATACATATCTTTCTAAAAGATTCCTGTTTGTGTAGATGTGTATGATGTATATGCCTGTATGTTTGTGAGTGTGGGCTCATGGGCACCACAGTGTGTGTGTATGCTGGTCAGAGGACAACCTTGGGTGTTGGGCCTTGCCTGCCTCTTGTTTGGGTCAGGGTCTGTTGCTCACTGCTATATACCATGCTGGCTGACCCTGAGCTTCCTGGGAGTCTACTGTCTCTCCCCGTCATCTTTTGTCATCTTTCCATAGGATGTGATTATGGATGCATGCTACCACAGCTGGCTTTATGTGGGTTCTGGGGATCCAAATTCAGGTCTTGAGGTTTTCATAGCAAGTGCCTTATCTACTGAGGTATCTCTATAGTCCAGAAAGCATCCTCAATGAAACTCCAAGTTAACAGTTTCTTTTGGGTGAAGGCAATAGTAGGCATTTAACCTAGGATATCTTTTACATGCCAGGCAAGTGCTTCACAAGTGAGCAGCCTTAACCCTTGTTTGGATTTTAAGTCTCATTTTGGCCTTTCTTTGTCTTTTTTCCTTCTCTTCTGCTTCCTCTTGGGCCCTATCTCCTCTCCTTTTTATGTCTCCTTGGCCCTTTCTTGCTTCCTTGTTGGTTTTCAATGGTCTTCTACTGTGATCTTCATGCACGATGCTTCCTTTCTTGGGTTTGTTTCCCCTTTTGTTTAATAGCAGGACACCCTCTCTCATGGTATCAGAAATGATGCTATTACTTCTTATTATAAACACTGTGGTTTAACACATGTGTAGGATTAGATGCACTTATAAAATTAACCTTGTTTCTCTGTCACCGGACAGTAGGAGACCAGGACTGAGACTATGCTTCTTTTAGCTCTATCACTTCATGGAAAGCTGTGACCAAAGAAATTGCCTCACTGGGTAAATTCTCCACATCAAGTTTCCATGTGGACTGCCAACAACATAGAATAAACCAACCGTGAATCACCATACCTGCAAGGCCAATTAGCACTTATAACGTGTTTGTGGATGGATGGTGTGTTTTGAGAATTATGAATTCTGTCTCCATAGGTGTCGATCAAGAGGTAGTTTCACTGGGCACAGAGCATTAAAAATTCTGATTGGCATCTCCGTTGCTGGAAAGGGAACCTGGCTTAGTTTGCAGCAGAGAGGACCACAGAATGTAGGCTGTGCAAATGTCTGACATGCAGCTTTGTGGGGTTTCAACTTTGAGCTTGCTTGAGATAGCATCATTTGCAGGTCAGAATGCTGTTCTTAAATGATCAGTACAGAACAGAGAAAAGACATTGAATTGACCTTGCTGAGGGTCTAAACTGCACTGAAGTCTTCTCTATGATTAAGTGAACCGAATCTTAGATTAGCTAAAAGCAGTGCAGAAACATAATGAGTTCACTTATTTTGGAGCATTTAATAACAGTTATAGACAGTTATGTGATCAGGCGGAGTTATGACTTATTCATTCTTTCATTGCTATTAAAATTACTGCATTTGAGGTTTTTAAAGTCATTGAAATAAAAAAGTCTGATTTATGTTAGGAGAATTTAGCTTGCCCTTTGGTCTCCCAGTTTTTAAATGATATAATTAGACTTTTTAAAGACCATTCTAAAAGCATTATTAGCATTTTGTATAGAAGAAAGTAAATGCATGTTTTGTGGATAGTTTAATTTTAAAAGGCATAATAATACTTGAGTCAGACAGTGATATTCATAGATTATTAAGGAAAGATTTTTTGTATGAAATTTCTCAAAAGGCAATTGTATAATTTTAGTAATAGACTATATAGAATACATGTGATTTTGCTGTGTGTACATACACGTGCTCTCTTGCAAATGCGCTCTCTAATTCCATTCTGAGCAGACGTTACAAAGGTATGGGAATAATACAACCCAATTTTTCCTGCCATTTGGGTAGGCAAGGATGGGAAGAGAAAGCACCCAAGGATGTATTAACTCGTGACCTTTAGCATATTTCCACAGAAATTACAGAGCCATCTGTCAGCCTGGGGTTGGGTGGGGTAGAGACCGCTTTAATCATAACAAAGAGATTTGCAGGTATTTTGAATTAGAGGTAGGTATGTAACAATCATTAATAAATCACTTTGGAGGAATTTGAAAAGTCCAGTGGACACATCAATATCTTGGTCTTACACTATGCTTAAACTTTCTCACACATTTTATTGTTCTATGTTCAAATATACGCGGCTTCTACCTCTGTGTGGTTTATTACGCAATGCATAGGCAAAGAGTATTTCACCAATAAAACAGGGTGCTAAAATGCTGGTTTCAGCAGGACACCGTACTTGGATTACTTTATGTATGAAACTGAGTTTACTGCAATGTGCTTAAATACACAGTTTGTATCCATTTTTGGAGACTCAAAACAGTGCACTATATGACTGATGAATGCACATCACTAAGGGATGAACGCAAGGAAGCCTTTTAAATAAGCAGCAGTGAGATTCACCCATGTAGCTAAATGGACGGTCCAACTCCACCTGGTAAGCACGATCATATACACTTTCAGAGACACTGACACATGAAAATGGACATGGGTGTATTTATGCCTCTTCAATTTCTAGAGATGCAGTAGAACTTAGTTACTGAATTTTGCCTACTATTAGTGTCCATCCTCTAGTGAGTTTTTAGCTAGTCTGAAATAGCCAAGTCATCTATTTTTTGTGTTCTACTTTGTTAATTGACAGGAAAAGGTGTCATGCAGTTCACAGGTGTTGGGAGGTCAGGTTATTCCGGTGACAGCTGAGAGGTCAGGACTGGCGAGCATCAGCCTCCAGTGACTTCACAACCCCGGTGCTATTTGAGGCTCTTTGGAAAACAGTCATGGCTTCCTGACAGTGATGTGAGCTTCCACCTGGGCTGTTGCCAAAGAGACAGGAAGGGCTGGGAGCAAGATACACCTTGGCCCCACACACTGGACTGAGGGGTGTGGGGCAGAGCTGCCAAGATCTCTAGCTCATGCAGTGCAGAATTTTGTCCACTAGAGACTGATATCCACCCAGTAAACATGTCGTTATGGTTTCACAGTTTAGATTTGAACTATGGTCTCAGAGGTGAGGGGCTAGCATTTCATCCACTAAGCCATTTAGCCTTTTCCTTTGAGGGAAGATTGATTTTAAAAAAGCTATTAACCTCAGTGATTTATCTCATTAGATCACCTTCATTTTCTTCTGCTTATAATAAGACTGTATCATATAGTTTTATTCTTCAGTTAATTCAATGAGACTCTGAAAGGGAAATACATGGGATACATAAAGAAGGGAGAGATAATAGAAAATTACCAGCAATGCTGAACTGAAAATGTTATTGGGAAAAACAAAAGAAACAGCCAGTGTTATCGCAGATCTCAGAGGTCCAATCCCAGAAGACATCATGACACTCTGTACCCTGGTTTTACAGAGTAAATTTCTCTGTGGCACATCAATTCCAGGGCTAGACACCATGCTAACGACACAGGCATTACCGTCCCTTTTCTGGTATGAAGACAAAGAGGAGAGGTTTCTTTTCTTTCTTCTTGCAGTGACTAAAATATAAGCCAGGGAACCAGCAGTAATCAATTTATGCTGAGTATATATTCAGAGGTGCATAAGAAACAGCAATTTTCAAGGAAATTGCATTAAAACACATTCTGTTCAGAGCCTGAAATTAGACATATCTATTCCTACTGAAAAATGGGAAAAATGTGTTGAACTATCCTGTTCTGTTGTCTTATCCCAAATCCCTTTAAAGCGAGCCAGACACCCATTGGTGGCTTCCTGGACTGAATGGTAGTTGATTTATTGTGTTCTATTGATTGAGTTTCCACATTGGAACTAGTGTTACATTTTGTGAATAACGTGTTAGCATTAATGACTTTAATTCATTCTGTACAACTTTATGACAGACAGTAATTTACATTTCTTCTGGAGTACCTGATAGAAAAAGAATTTCTGGCATTTTAATTTCTTTTTTTTCATGCATGTTCCTGGGCCGAGCAAGAATAGCAACAATTTACTTTAGGAGTGTGAGATTCCCCCCAGCTCACCTGTCCCACCCTAACACCCAGGTATGTACACTGAAAGCTAAATTAAAGGCTTACAATAACATGTGAGTGTTTGGTCAGCCTAAGCAGCTATATGCCTAATTCTCTGTCATTTGGGGGCTTATTAAACACACTTGTGTTTGACACGCCTTTTGTTGTAGGTACTGTTAGTTTATTTAAGTTGGTGTTTGGGCAGGTGAGGCTAGCTGAATAATGGCGAGTTCTGACAACTTATTTCTAAAGAAACCGAAGAAGCTTAACTTGTCAGGTCTTTGTTCTCCGTTTCCTGCGCTGGTTAGCTGGATGCCAAGCAAGACAGTTTGAAACTGGAGAAAGCAAAGATTAGAAAAATATGTGTGGCAATGGAGTCACATCTGTTTGTGTGTTTTGAGCAAATGAAAGTGATGATAAATGAAGTCTTTGGTAGCTGAGTGTAAAATCTCTTTCTATGCTTGTCTCAGTTCACAGGATTTAGGGTTAGAACTGGAGTTTTCTCTAAATTTCATCAATGCTTGCTTAACTCCTCCTTCTTTTGTTAAATAAAAAGCCACTTCAACGTCCTTTTCATATTTTGAACAATCTTTGGGATGGTGTTTGCAAATGAATATTGATGGAGGGGTTGAAAATGAGAGACAGGGTTTAGAGTAAAGAAAACAAGTCAGGAGCTCAAGACTGTGTCTCACGAATCTCAAAGTCTCAGCTCCCAGAGCTGCAAAAGCAACGGCTTTGAGAAAGGTGGAGAGGGAGAGGGGGCCTGTTGTCTCGTACCTCCAGCTTCTCAATGGTCCAACTTAGGTGCTAGGAAAGTGTCTTAGTGAGGGTTACTAACACCGTGATGAAACACTATGACCAAGGCAAGCTGGGGAGCAGGGAGGAAGTGTTTATTCAGCTTCTACATCATTGTTCATCACAAATAGCAGTCAGGGCAGGAACTCAAACAGGGTAGGAACCTGGAGGCAGGAGCTGACGCAGAGGCCATGGAGGAGGGCTGCTTACTGGCTTGCTCCTCATGGCCTGCGCAGCCTGCTTTATTATAGAACCCAGGACCACAGCTCACAATAGGCTTTGCCCCCCCTTATCAATCACTGATTAATAAAATGTCCTACAGGCTTGCCTACTTTCCAATCTTACTGAGGTATTTTCTTCGTTGAGGTTTGTTCCTTTCCAATGACTCTAGTTTGTGTCAAATTGACATACAGCTAGCCATCACAAGAAGGTTCTGGGTTGTATGAGTTCTACTCTAACTTTGCTTTTATTATCAGGAGTCCACAGTGGGAAGAGTTCTGCCCATTCTGTCTCCTTCACTTGCCCGACTTGAAACTTTCTGAGATGTTCCATCCTATCAGAAATCCTCAAAGTGATGATTTCCATGATGGTAGCAAGCTCCAGAATTTTTGCAGTTGTTGGTAATGTCTGCTACTTTATCCATCAGGAAAAAGGAGGAGTGAAGGCGAGACTCTCAAATAAGAAGGGAGCAGTTACCCTAAGTCTATGAATTTTAGAACCTGGAAATATTTTTAACATGGTCAGATCTTTTAATTTGGCAATTCATGATATCATTCCTTAATTAAAAATGTAGACCTTGCTTACACTACTTCCAGAATATTAAAGTGATTTTATGATACAGATACCTGAAATCCCATGCTTATTGTGGTCTTATTTACAATAAGCCAAGCTACAGAATCAGTGAAGGTGCTCACCAACAGAATAATATATAAGTGTGGTGCATACACACACACAATTGTTAGTCATCCATAAAGAAGAATGAAATATTGTCATTTGTAGGAAAACAGATACAAGCTGAGATTATCATATTAGGTGAGATAAGTCTGTCTCAAAAAAAACAAAGAGAAGTTTTTCTTTAATATGTGGAATTTGGATGGCAGAGGAGGTTACATGAAAGTTCAGTGGGGACTTCTAGAAATGATGAAGGGGGAAAGGAGCAGAGGCCATAAGAAAATGTAAGAGCAGAGGTGATGATGGTAAAAGCACACAAAGTGCATGTTTACAAATGTCACAACAGACCTGTTTACTTTATACAATTATATACATTGCGATACAGTCAAAGGTCAGGCTCATAAATGGTAAAATATAAAAAGTTGTATTCTGTGCTAGTTTTCAAATGGTTCTCTAATGCAGACACATATAGCAGTGAAATTGCTTTAATAGTAGCCAACAAATAAAGGAATTAATTGCTCTTACATCCTAGGTATAAAAATGATATAGCAATCAAAATATTAAGTTATATTAGAAGACAATTATAAAGTGAGAAATCAGAAAGACACTCAGGTCTCTCTCTTTTGGCTTATTAACCAAAGGCATGAAACTTATCCCTCTCTGTCTACACTCAATACATGATTCTACTAGATTCAAAAATAATATGGCACTTCTATGAGATGCCAGATATTTTAAACTCTAGTTAGAATCAGTGATAAAAGTCAGAAAATCAGTTCATGATGACTTAAATCAAACATATTCCCAAACCCTGTGTTCTGTGACACAACTCTTCTGGGGGAAACACAACACACACATCTGTCTACTTACCCTACACTTACCCGAAAATCTACTGCAGGCCAAAGTATGGATAAAACCAAAGTCCAACTTGGTGATCCAATGCGTTTTATTGGAGTTACTTACAGGAATATGGGTGAAGGGTTACTTACAGGCTCAGAAATGACTCAAAGCCAGCTGTATCCCCAAAGCCCACAACAGCATGGGAGACACAACTCATGAAGCGGGAAACCTAAAGCACATGGCACAGATGCAGGTAGCTCAACAGATTGGAAAGCATTCCTTCCAGGTGCTTCATTTGGTCTACACCTCTTCCAGGAGGGTCTGTTTGTTTTTTCTTCTCCCAGGAAGCTAGTCTCAGAGTCTTCTTGGCAGCCTTTTCCCTCTGACAGTCTTCTCTGCAGCTCAGCTTCTTTGGGTCTCAGAGGGGACTCTCAGCTTTTATGTTTACTCTGGCAGGAAGGGATCTAGAGAATCTGGTCAGTTTCAGGGACTTACTGAAGCTATTTTGAGTTGTTTACCTTCCTGCTTAAGGAGTTTTCCTACAGGGTGGAGTGTTTGACTGATACAGCACCCTGCCACCATTTACTTGATTAAAAAAAAAGGAAGGGAACTTGTTAAACAAAGTCTCTGTCTAAGGCCTTTGTACAGTCTTCTTTTTCTGTGTTTTATCACTCTAGACTTCAGGATCACATGGAGTTTGGTGTTGGTGGCTTCACATCTCATCTTTTTTCCTACTTACTCTACTGCCACTGCCGCCACCACCACCACCACCATCACGGCTAAGATCTTGGCAGGTTACAATTCATGTTCCCTTGCAACCTCCAATCTTCCTTCAGTGAGTCTCAGGCCACTCCGTCATATATTATTGCTCCCTGCTTTACTTATCAATACCTGCTATGTATGTTCTTGTTTGATTTGTCACAACTCCGATAGCACAGTCCTGATAACAAGTATCTGTGACTGTGTAGCATTAGTAGTAGGAAGGGACTCACTACACCTGAGAAAAACAGTGCTAAAAGTGCTTGTGAAGTGAACTTCAATAACTTCTTAGGTTAGATGTGTTAAACAAGGGGTCCCTTTTACTCTCCTGCCTCACCTTAACCAACTGGCAGCAACTGTTACCTTCTTCATGGGAAGTAGGAGTTTAGGCAGTGTTCTGAGGGGCAACATTTCTAACATAAAATCATGAGTGGGTGTCTGCCACGTCTAAAGAAGCCATCTTTAAAATGACACTGGCTATTGGAGTAATAAATCCACATGACCAGTTTGCAGTGATCCCTACAATTTGGTAGTCATTCCCATCTTCCTTTTGCTGCAGACAGATCTTTTCTAGTCTCTAACAAAAATTGAGAGCTAACATTTTCAATACCCTTGAACTTTTGGGCCTTTATTTGAATTATTAGTTTGGAAGAAAGGTAGTAGGGCCCGATCCTGGCAAACACGGCTCTGGCAGGCCTTGCCCTTCCCCTTTTCCCTCTTCTTGGCTAAAAACCATTAGATTGCAACCTTAAAGCTAGCCACCGAGGACTCTTCCCTTATTTGGCCACTTTCTCCACCTGAGGCTGACTACCAAGGTCTGGAAGTATTGAAGTCCAGCAATCAAGATCTCCCTTGTGGCTGCTGTAATTAACCTGTCCAATCAAAAATAAATTCCTCGGGAGGGGGAGAAAAATGGGAGGAGGGAAGGAGGTGGAAATTTTTAATAATAATAAAGAAAATGGAAAAAAAAGAAACGACTTCCTGACTTAGCATTAGCAGCAAAACCTGCATGGTTTCTCTAAGAAATGACTTCCTGGTTCATGCCCGTGGCATAAATTGTTCTGGATCTTCCGGGAGGTCTTGCTTGAATGGGGTTTGTGTAGCAGCATGAGCCAATTGCTTTCTAGAGTTGGGGTGGTAAACATGGCTTCCAGAGCTGGCGGTAAATGGACCTCTGCCATGTTGGAAAGCTAAGCAGCTTGGAACCAACAGTTAAAATGGCTGCTCTGGTCCTAGCCATGCCTGCTTAACAGTTTACAACAG
>LOJH01044039.1:0-13873 GCA_001685095.1 Ellobius talpinus | reverse complement strand
TCTCTTTATTTAACCAATGAAAGTAACACATAGACAGATGACCCTCCTACATCACATGTTGGTGGTCCTATCTTTTGCACATTGTAAACAATGCTGCTGTGAATATTGATACACAGATATCTCCCCAGAGATCTCAATTTCAGCTCTTTTGGATGTGCATACTCAGAAGAAAATTGTGGCTTTAGAAAAATGTTTCTGGTGACATTTATCATGACATATCAAATTACAAAGCAGATTATAAAACAGCATGGTTTTTCTCTTTTGAGGGAAAAAAGATTTTGTATAAATGAATGGAAGAGGCATTGTTGGGACTTTTAAAATTCTTCCTCTGAAATTTCTGTTGTGAGGAATGAGTGTATAAGTAGTTGGAAGTAGAGCGAGGGCTGTCCCCTAGTCGCCAGATCATGGTGGCAGGGGAGGCGACACTCATTTCCTACACATGCTGTCCTGCTTTGCCTTTGAAAATTTCATGGGTGGTAATTTCAGAGGTCTCTCTAGAGGCAGGAAGGAGCGTGAGATTCTGATCTCATGACCCAGGTGGCACCAGCAGAATCACAGCTGTTATGTCACGAAGGAAGAGAAGGGATAGCTAAATGGAACCTGAGTCCAGTTCCTCCTGGCTGGGATGCAGGCACTCTCCAGCTGGAAATAAGCAAGTCAAGAATACTTGCTTGTACTCGATGGGTATTGCCCATCTCAACCAAGATGCCAGTGTGCATGGGGGCTTTTTTTATGAGAACACTACTCACTTTACAGACAAGGGCTTACAAGTGGTGCTAATCAGAGGAAGTTTTTGAACAAACTCTATTACATTGAGAGCATGAATGAGAAGTGATTTATTTTAAATGTAATTATGATACAACTGCATTTAGATGCAAAATGTCGCTTCTCAAATGTAATACTGAACTGAACGTATTACAGCATATTGGCTCCCTTTCAACAAATATTTAGTACTAAAACATAAAAAGTGACAGGAATGGAAATAACTTCATGCTATTTTTCAAATATTGTTGGAATTCTCTTACCACGTGAATGGTAAGGTTTTTCCCCCCAGATGAAGTTGCCTTGATTTGATTTCTGTTCCTGTGATTTCATGTGACCAAAAGCAGCCTTGAGGAGCAAAGGGTCCATCACTGAGGGAAGCTGACTTAGGAAGTCAAGGAGGAAACCCAAGGTGGGAACTGAAGGAAGCAGAAGCCACAGAGGAATGTTGCTTCCTGGCTGGCTACCCCAGCCTTGCTCAGCTTGCTTCTCACACAGCCTAGGACCACCTGCCTGGGGATGGTGCATCCCAGAGTGGGCTGGGTCCTCTGCATCAATTAGCCATTACAGAAAAGCCTTGTGGACATTCCCTCAGGCCCAACTGGTCTAGGCAATCTTTAGTTGAGGGTCCCTCTTCTTAGGTCACCGAGTTTGTGACATGCTGACAGCTGATGCTGTGGTGGAAGTTTCCTCTACTTTAACATTACTCTTGGCTCATTTTAGTTCTTTCTTAATAATGTTTTACTACTCAGCACTGTAGATTTCTGTACATAAAGTTATGTTCATTTATCCTCCTACTAATTAGATTGTAAAGATTTTAGCAATGTAAAACTTCTTCTTTGGTGTATTTTATGTGTGTATTTTAGAGCTTTCTGTTCAGCCATACTAGCTCAGTCAGTGAGCCTCACATTCAGCCAAATACCCTGTCTCATAACATCTTAAGGGACACTTGTCATTGACCTCGGGACGCAACATGTGCATGCATAGGTATACACCAAAAAAATTGAGATGAAAAGCAAGTAAAATAATTTTTAAAATACAGACTGAGGGTAGACAATTCCTGGGAAGAAGGCTCAGGCTTTGGAATCCAGCAGAACAAGGTCAAGTAGGAACTTGACCACTTCTACACTGCATGACTTGCTATTTCTGTGCTCCAGTTTCCTTATTGTTGGGAACACCCCCTGGGCTCAAGCAGTTGTCAATGCTCTAAATACCGGACCCCAAGTGTCACTACCTAGTAAGAACTCAGTAATCAGAGGCTTCTACTTTTGTAATTTCTCTTAGTTTGGTGTTCACCACAGGTTTCTCTGGTAGACCACATCACAGGAGCTGTTATATTAGTATTAACAGCATTCTCTGTAGGAAGACCAGCTCCTACAGCTCCTAGCTCAGGCTCCTAGGTTTGGTGCATGTCTTCGTGGATGTGCATTCCAAACTGCAGGAATCATTTGTGGTTGTGATGCTAGCATTTTTTTCCTGACCATTCCTCCAGTGGCTAGCTGCTCCTTTAGGTTGAGTCTCAGAGGGAGAGCAGAGTGGATGACAGAAATCTGGCGTTGACATGAGTTTGGATTGTCAAGAAGTTTGCCGCCACAGTTTGCTTGCTTTAAAATGACTCGGCTTCAGCTAAAATCATTTCATTATTTTAGCATCTATGTATACTTTTATGAAGTGTGAATCTTGAAATAAATGCAAACTCAGTGGATCTCAAAAAGAATGAAGGTTTGAAAGGGAATTGTAGGGAGGGTTCACAAGGATGGGAAGGAGGCTGGAGGTAGTTTTTCAGGATGTAAGAAAACTAGAGGGGAAAAAAGAAAACTAGAGGGGATGGGATTATAGCTGTTAAATCACTTTATATGTATATGAAATTGTCAAATTTATTAAAATTTAAAAAAAATATATAATATATACATATTATACACATTTAATATGTATAGAGAGAAAATTTACATCGGGGAACAAGAGAATACAAAAATACAAATGCTCACAATTGTGATCTACATATTTATATAACTGATATTTCTAATCAATAAACTTTTTAGTAATGAGAATCATATACATATTCTTTAGAAGAAACTAAACCTTCCCTAGCTATACATTAACTTCCTGTTAAAGGTGTTATACAGGGAAAATAAATTCTGTATTAATAATGTCCTCAGTATATGTATTAGATAATAAATTCCAACAGTATTAAACTGTGGCACAGGGAAGGTGATGTGCAAACCACTAATGCTGTCCTAGGATGGAGTTCATGGCCATATGGTTTATGCAAATGGGGACCGAGAGCAGTAGCAGAAGCCAACAGATCTGTATGTCGTATGGCCTGCTGTGTTCATCACTTGTTACCTCTAGTCCTTCATTGTTTGTTGAGTGTAGTTACCGGCATTGATTCAGGAGGCCCAATGATTCAGGGCCTGGGGACTCACTGGGAGCTGGAATGGCAAAGTCTCTGCTGGCCTGAGATTCACATTCTAGTCGGGGGATAGAGTAGACCCTCTTGTCGTTAGTTCGTATTCTGAAGCATACAGGATGAGCCAGGGCTTCCTTTTCTTTGTACCATGCTAATATTTGGATTTCAAGAAATATTTTTATTGTACCCACATTTGTCATGCCCAGTGACATGGTGTTGTCCACCACTGAGGAGTATCTTTTGATTCTTTTTAATATGAGTATACACACGCACACACACACTAATATGTTATACCTATAATTCTGTCCCTTTTTGCTCCTTTACCACATCAGCATTTTTTTCTTCTCATTCTCTTCTGTTTTCTCTTTTTGCCTTCTTCCCTCTTCCCTTCCTCTTTTCTTCCCCACCCCTGCTCCTCTCTGCCACCCTTTCATTCTCTGTTGAACTCTCTGCTTAGGTCTTTTCCCCATTTTATTAAAATCTGCAAAGAATCGACTTTCAGTATTGCTGGGTTTTAAGTTGCATATCTACTTCGTATCTCATTGATTTTTTTAAAAAAAAACATTTCTTCTACTTCAGTGATAATAAATAGCCCTTGTTGCTAGATGAATGCTTGGAGCATTGTTTTTTTCCAATATTTTTCCTTTCCCAGCAGATTTTATTAAAGGTATAAGCTATTCTATACCCCCAGAAAAGTCAGTATACTGGGCTTGTTATATAGTTCCATTCAAATGCAGTTGTCAGGATGATTTCTACTGTGATCTTCAGAAGTGGGATGTCCAGTATCCAGATATATCTTTCTTATTGCTTTCTACTTTGGTGCAGTTCTGAGAGAGAACACATGACATTATTTCAGTTCTTTGAAACCTCTTTAGAGGTCCTTTCTGCCCTAGAGGGAAGCCTGCAGGTATGGGAAGCAGTTATCTCAGATAACACAGATTAAAATGGCTTGCTGTGCTGTTCAAATCTCCCATACATCTGTTGTTATTATGTGTTTGGTCATCATGGAGTGTTTTATAATCTCCAGCTACTATTGTAGACTCATCTAATTTTTAAGTTCTATTAATTTTTGTTTTGTATGCTTTGAAGTAATGGTAATAGATGCATGTAGGACTATTACATTTTTGTACTATATTCTTGTCACTATGAAGTACTCTGCCTTGCTTTCTGTCTTTGTCTCTTGGTCTAAAGTTGGCTTGTTTCAGATATTAATATAAAATCATATCTGTATACATCATTGTAACTTACCTGTGTCCTTATACTTAAAGCAACTCTTTAAAATATATGTATTTGTGTCTTTTTCTTTCTTTGCTCTTCTTGTTCAATTCTGTTTGTGGAATCTTTGTATTTTAAGTCATGGACATTGAATGTGGAAACTGAAGAGTGGGCTTGTATTTTTTATCTTGCTGTTCATTGTTTCATGTGTTCTTTGTTCATTTTTCAAGCCTGCATGATTTTTTAACGAAATAATTGTCTTGTCTAATAGCTCATTAGTTCCTTAGTAATACTTCTAATTACATTTCTTTAGTATCTCCCTAATGGTTCCAGTATTACATCCATCTGAGCTCTCTAAAGTACAAGAACTAATAGAGTGGATTTATATGTGTGTATATATGTATATCTATATGTATGTATGTATTCATTATATATATATATGGAATTTGTGAGAGTGGCATATAGGCTGTGGTCTGGGTATTCTAACAGTGTCTCACAATGAAAACATGAAGAATTCAGTAATTGTTCATCCCACGAAACTGAATGTCTCACCAGACCCAATCTGCTATTGGAGTTCTAAAGGATTCCTGGAGTTGTTGATCTTGTCTGTGATAGAATCCCAAAGAAGGAGGTGAAAAACCAGTGAAGGAATGCCTCAGAAACAGAGTAGATGAACCTGCCAGCGGGAGTGAGGGCAAACAGGCAAAAGCAAAAGCTTCCTTCTTCCACATCCCTTTATATGGGCTGTTATAAGAAGGTATGTCCCAGATTAGGTGGGTCTTCATGTCTCAAGTATTAAGATCAAGAAAATCCCTCACACCAGCCTACAATCCATAACCCCACTGAACCTAGACAACAAAGAAGACCTTAAGAGAGACATTACATGGGTCTACATAGGAAGGAGAATAAGACAAGATCTCCTGAGTAAATTGGGAGTGTGGGGGTCATGGGAAAAGGTAGAAGGGGAGAGCGGAGGAAGGGAGGGGAGTGGACAAAAATGTATAGCTCAATAAAAATAATAAAAAAAATCTTTCACAGGCCAGATATGGTGGCACACACCTTTAATCCCAGCACTCAAGAGGCAGAGGCAGGTTGGCTGATCTCTGAGCTAGAAGCTAGCCTGATCTACAGAGCCAGCTCTTGTCCACGAGACAGCCAAGGCTACAGAGAAAAACAATCCCCCCCCGAAAAAAAAGAAGAAAGTTTCTCACAGGCAAGCCTAGAACTTGTGTTTTATTTAATTCCAGATGTAGTAAAGTTGACAACCAAGGCTAGCTATCACAAGAAAGGGTAAGGAACCTTGTTTTAAATAATCAATAGAGGCTATAGTTAATTGAGTTTGTATATAGCCGTGTGTTTGCCCATTTTGATATTTGTTCTTTCGGCAACTCAGAAAGACTAGAATCACTCTCTTTCGTCTGAAAACACTCTGGTGGTTTTTGTGGTATGGATCAACCGGCAATGAGTTCCAGGTTTTGCTCGTCTCAAAGATCCTACTTTATTACCCTGACTGTTAAGTTGCATTTCTGCTAGCTTCTATTGTTTGCATGAGAAACATTTCTTGTAGTTTCGATTATTTGGATCGCAAAACCAGTTCTCAGTTTTACTGACTCTTTGGGGGTTTTGTGCCTTTAGTCTTCTCTGGTCAACTTTCTATTCTTTCTTCATTCCCTTTCCCCTCCCCTTTCTTCCCTTCTGTTTCGGGACTCCAGTCATATATGATGAAGGCTCATCCACTAAGCTATATCTGTACCTCCCCTCCAGTCAGTTTTAAGATTTCTCTCATAAACCAGATGGGGTGATGCCTACCGGTAGAGACACTGAGGCAGGAAAGTCTCTTGTGCCCACAGTTTGGCAGCAGCTGGGCAGCCGAGCAAGGCCTTTGACTGAACAATATTTTTTCCTCTGTGAGTTTTTGGTCTCAGGATTTGGACTACTTTATTTTATCTTTCTTGAGTTTTTCTAAACTTCCTGAGTCTGTGGACTGATATTTTCAGCACTTTTGAATATTTTTATCCCCATCTTGAGCTATTCTCTGTGTTACTTGTCCACTTTCTTCTGGGCATATAAGGATACACATGTTGGGCTTTTTAACTAGGTCCCATATGTCTCCTGTGCCGCCTTCTTTTCCCTTTCCTTTTTCTGTTCTTATTTCTTTCTCCACTTCATTTTAAATACTTCATGTACTATTTTGTGTTTGTTATTTGTTTATTTCACTGAAGCTCTCTTCTGTTGTATTTAGTGTGCTTTTAAGCACATTTTTATTTTCACATGTGGAGTATTTGAGATCCAGATTGCTTGATATTTGTAAGACTCCAACTTTCTGTTGCTCTTTTTCTTCGCTTTTTTCGTATTTTCCTGTTCCCTTCGCCTCGTGCGTCATCGTTTTACAGTTCGCATCTTAAGGACCGCACTTGCTAGCGAGGCCATCAGCTTCCTGGCCCGTGTGGACTCTTTGTGTGTGGTTCACCTGCTCTGACTTCCTGTGATTCACAACTCTTCATCATGCACCAGGCACCCTGCACTCCAGAATTAAATTAGGACCAAAAGTCACACTGTGTTCTCGGACAGAGCATGGAGGACAAGAAGCTGCTGATGTCAGCCATTGTGACTGAGTTGAATTGTGTCTGAGTTCAGCAAGGGTTACCTAACCTGTTCGTTTTGTCCTTATCTTGGCTGTGACATTTTGTCTTTTGACAGAGAGCCTGGAAAGTCTGTCTACCTCTTGATCCCTTAAACACTACAGGAGATTTCTTGTCCACATTTTGGGGTTTGAGATTTAGCTTTATTCTTCTGTTCCAAACCTTAGTAAATTTCTTGTTTGTTCAGTGTGTGTATGTGTGTGGTGTGTGTGCATGTTCGTGTGTCTGTATGTGTACCTTCAGATGCATATGTACATGTGTGAAGGCTAGAGATCACCATAGGGTATTTTCCTTTTCCAGCTTGTTTTTTAGACAGAGTCTCTCAATGCACATGGAGCTCATTGATTCACCTACCCTGCCTGGCTAACAAGGCCCACATATCTACCCATTTCCATTGCCTAGTGCTAGGGTTATACTGCTGCCCCACCCAGATTTTTCTGTGGGTGCTGGGAGTCCAAACTCAGGTTCTCATGCTTGCTGGGCCATCTCCCCAACTCTAGTAATATCTTTATGGAGTGATACCTTTTATGTATGTATTCCAGGCTCCTTTGTCTATAAGACTTTAACTCAGTGGCACCTGAGCATCAGCTTTCACTCTGTCACCCCAGCATGCCCCGTCCCAGACTCCTACAAAACCCAGCCCATCCTTCAATGCCCATCCTACTGGAAGACTTAAGCCAAATTGCCTGAGGCTCCTTCACATTTCCAACTCATGCAATTACCAGGCATCCCACTAGTTTTATTTCTCCCAAAAGACCTTCAAATCGACAGAGTATCTCTGCTTACACCAGACCAAGCCCAATCTCATTATCGACAGCCCTTTTTAGAGCACTTTCTTCTCCAGAATTGTGTTTTATTTTCCTTTAGAGATGTTCAACTTTTACCTTTTTAAATGACATCATTTTAATTGGAAAAAGAAAGGTTTTTTTATACAATATATTCTGATCACAGTTTCCCCTCCCCCAACTCCTCCAGATCCCCCTGACCTCTCTACCCACCCAATTCCACCGTCTTTCTTTTTTAATCTCCTTTTAGAAAACAAGCAAATAAAACCATAATAATAATTAAAAAGAATAGAAGAAAAACACATACACTCCCCCCAAAAAAAATTAGAAACCATAACATACAGGCAAAAAGCTGATAAGACAAACACTATCCAAACAAAGTGTCTCAGGACTTCTTTTGCTGTGATGAAGCATCATGACCAAAAGTGACTTAGGGAGGAAAGGGATTCTCCCTCCAAGTTCCATATAACAGTTCATCATCAAAAGCAGTAAGGGCAGGAACCTGGAGAGGGGTGCTGCTTACTGGCTTGTTCCTCATTCGCATAAAAGAGCAAACATACACTATTTGTCTTTGGGGGGTCTTTTTTCTAGAATTTTTAGTTCAGTGATTTTTTTTATGGTTGCTTTCAGCAATCTCTGAAATATATAAAAGTATGGTTGATAGAAATAAATAAATAAAGATAGATAGATAGATAGATAGACAGATTGATAGATTGTTTCCTTTCCTTCTTGTATTGGTTACTTTTCTTGTTGTTCTGAATGAATACCTAAAAATAGGACTTCAGGGAAGAAGGGCTTGTTTGGTCTCATGGTTTCAAGGGTTCCAGTCTATCATGGGTAGGATATTCCATGCTGTTTGGTTCTTTGTTGAGCAATATTGTGTGGTTTGATATTACTTGAAGAAAGCAAAATTTGATTTCTCTCTTTTCCTACACTTTTTTTTTTAAAAAATTAAGTGTCCACTTGTCTGTGAACAAGGATCTTTAAGACATAAATGAGAACTTGTATGTTATGACTTCCCTTGATGTGACCCTGGTTTTCCATTTAGAATGTAAATATCTGTATTTCTAAAAGGATACAAATATTTTGAATCGTTGGAATTTCCTTTTTATAGTCTGCAAATATTTCTCAAACAGAGTCGAATGAAGATTAATAATTATTTTGGGGTTTTTTGTTTGAATTTAGACATTTGTTCTCCTTAAAAGTAAGCCCCTTGAGGAAGACAGAATCTCCAACATTCTGAAAGATGGGTTTTGTTTAATGTTTAACTTATTTTAAATTATGAGAAATATCAAGTACAAATGAAAGCCAAGAGTATAAATATACTATTCTGCCTACCACCACAGCTTTGGTATTCCTGTCTTTTAGCTATAATTTAAATAGAATAGCTTCTATAATATACTTTTCCTTATGTAATCTTTTTAAAAAGATGTATCTTCAAATGGTCATTTATTGGGAATCTAGTCTATGATTTCTTCATTCTGATTTTCTTTTTGAATAAAGATTTCGTTTTTCATTTGTTCATCTCTAGCAGATTCTATTGGGAACAATAATGCTTACTTTTAATTTTCTCCTTCATGTCCAAATGGAATAGTATCACTGCCGGCTTAATATTGCGTGTGTGGGATCCCTTAAGTGGCCCCGAGGATGTGTCACCTTGAAAACTGCAGCAGATATCCAAACACTGGTCTTTTTGAGTGTGGGTTTGCTTTCCGGGCTTGAAATTCAGGCTCATGAACATTCAGAGAATGGTTTTGTGCCCTTCCAGCTGAAATTACTGTACAGCAGTACAGCCTTGGACTTCATCAATTTCTTCCTGTTGCTGGCATTTTGTTATTTCTCTTACTTACCTGGGACCTAGCCCTTCAGGGTGTTGCCCAGGTGATTCTCCTCAGTGCCTTGTGTATCTTAAGGCATTAAAAAAGTATGTTCAGACGCTTCATTTTAAGAATTTATGTCAAACATATTTATACATTTCTGGTAGATGGTTGAAGACAAAGTTTTAAAAGATGGGGTTACTAGGTCGAGGATGAATTAAGTATTGGAGTCAGAGGATGTGGGGAGTCAAGGAAGTGCAGTCACTTACGCATTAAATCCTAATAGCACACTAGATTCTGGGGCGGAAGCCAATGGAATATGTTTTGCTTGGGCACTGGAGTTATGCAAACAGAAGTTACTGCACACCCAGAGTTTCATGATTGAGAAAGTAAACTTGTACATTTCGTCTTTTTCCCCCCACCCTAGGTTCAAAAAGGCATTTGAGTCTGAGCCAACACTACAGTCAGGAATTAATTATGCAGTCCTATTGCTGGCGGCTGGGCACCAGTTTGAATCCTCCTTTGAGCTTCGGAAAGTTGGTAATTGCAGCTTGATATTTTTTAGAGGGAATCAAGAAACTGGACCCAAAGTCATGTAAAGGAGAAGACCCTTATGCTTTTTATTATATCTAATCTAAATTTCGGGGTAGGGGTGCTAATGGATCCCCCTGGATCAGAATTTCATACTTGTGTACGGAACTTGTATTGGGATATAATGCCCAGTCTTACTGTATCTTTTTCCTGGTTCCTGTGGTTACAACTCAAGCTTACACTGTTGGTACAGGTTCTTCCCTCACTCCTCAAGTCCCTGGGCCCGTTAGTTTTGTGGAATATCAGGCGTGTTTAAGATCATGTGTCCAGGTGCTTCCAAAAGAAAACAAAAAGCAGAGAGCCTGGTGGGGATGCACAGCTGTAAGGCCAGCATGTGGGAGGCAGAGGGTTAGAGGACCATGACTTACGAGCATTACCAGCTACATGGTGAACTCAAGGATAGCCTGGGCTGCATGAGTCTCAAGACAACAGCAAAACTAAAATGGAAGGAAAGGAAGGAGGGAGGGATGGAGGGATGGAGGGAAGAAAAGTGGGAGGGAGGGAGGGAGAGAGGGAGAGGAGGGAGAGAGGGAGAGGAGGGAGGGAGGGAGAGAGACAAAGAGCAAGGAAGGTAGGAAAGCAGGCTGGCTAGCTGGTTGACTTCTAGTTTGTTTGTATTTGTTTTTCTTTTCTCTCAACACAGATGCCCCTGTGATTTCCTGGTGGGGGAGTGAAGCACACAAAGTCCCTAAAGTAACAATAAAGTAGTTGGCACTCTTGGTGATAACTGGTCCCCTCAGAGACGATTTCTGAATTGTTGCCCTTGATAGAATGTGCCCTTTGCTCCTGTAGCTGTAGCATCGTTTCATCTGCTGGTCTTCTTTTAGAATTTAAATAAATTAGGATTCACATCTTTGTGAACCAGTTTTGAGTGGTGGTTTCGATTTAGTTCTGGGGTAGCATTATTATTATTATTATTGTAAGTTTCTAGATCCTGGAATGTCTTCTGTGGTAACCAGATGTTGTTCTGGTGAGTAGTTAAGCCCCTCCTTAGAGACCTTCCCAACTCTCTGAGGAATTATTACCACAGCCACAGAAGTCTTGTGCCTTATTTTTCACTAGAGAAAAAAAAAGCACTTATGTTAGTTTAATTATTCGCTATAAAAGAAAATTTTCTTAATATTTTAAACTTTAAAATAGTTTAAGTATCTCTAAGGAAAAATAAAGTCCCTGCTTTTTGAAAGTATCTCCTAAGAAGGACTTTCAAGATCTCCATCATGAACTGTTCTAAGATATTTTTGAAGGTAAAAAGAGTCCCAGGCTCAAGGAAAGATAAAAATCTAATGCTGACCACTACTGGGTTGCACTTGCATTAAAACACAGAGTTGGATCACTCCACATTTTGTCTAAAATCAAGTGAAATAATTTTTGACTGATAACTAAAATCAGAGAAAATGAACATCAACTTGTACCTTTTAGAAGTGACTCCAAAATATTGTATCTTAATTTAAAAACTTACCGTAGCCCATACTCGCTCTCCACCAGTGGTCTCTGCATCTTGTGGCTGTGCTCTTTGGGTGGGGCCCTTCAGTCTTTATGGGATTTGACCCTGATTTGCATCTGTAAGTCGAGCAGTGATATTGGTTTGGAAATGCACTTATTCTTGCTCTCATTTTTACGTGGTGTATAGATGAGAACAGCCAGCCCACTGAGGTTGGGAGAACTGGAATGTAACTTCACAGAGTAAACACTGTTTTCTGCCATAACGTAGGTTGAACGAGCACTTAAAACATGAGGATGGCTTTAAGGTTTTGAACATCGGGCTGGGGAGATAACTCATTCGGTAAAGTATATGCTGTGCAATCAGGAAAGCTTGATTTTGACTGCCCTCCTCTCCCAGCCGACATGAGAAAACTTGCTGTAATGGGCTACCTGCAGCCCTCTTTGTTGGAGACAGACAGGTGTGAGACTGGGGCTCCCTGTCCAGACAGCCTACCCTTCTTGATAAGCTCTAGGCCAGCAAGAGACCCCATCTCAAAAATAAACAAATACGAAGACGAATGGTGCTTGAAGAGCCACATCAGAGGTTGACCACTGGCCTCCATATGCCTGTGAATACACAGATACATTATCCTCACGTACAGGGACATACACAACAAAAAATTAAATTATAGAAATCTGGACATTTCATCAAGTACAAAGACTTACAATTTGACTTGATGTGAATTTTAGCTTCTATAACAGCTAAGTTTCAAGGTTATACAATACTATCATGTAAAACATAAATCACATACCCTCATTAAATGATACTTAGCTTTCTATGTTACAGTTCATTAAGTCTGAAATTATGCCAATCAAAAATGGGCTGACCTAAAATTAATATTAATATAAGATTAGACTATGTGTATTTTCAAGAGAAATGGTTTGGGCAAATAAATTAATAAACTATAGTAACAATATATCATAGTATACAAGGAAAAGAAAGCTAACGGCATGTTTGGCTTTTCTTTGGAGACAGGGTTTCTCTTTGTAACAGTCCTAGCTGCCTTGGAACTAGCTCTTATAGACCAGACTGGTCTCGAACTCACAGAGATATGTTTGCCTCTTGCCTCCTGAGTGCTGGGATTAAAGGCATGCACCACCACCACCCAGATATAAGAATTACTTAAAAAGTAATTCTTAACTATGATGTCTGTAGCCAAAGATTCTTTTAGTCCATTTTCTATTGCTATAACAAAATACCAGAGGATGCATAGTTCACTTAGACCACACTCTTGCAGGTTAAAAGTCAAAGATCAAGGCGCTCCATTGATCTGGTCTGGTCTGTATCCCATTATGGTGTATGTCAAGAGGCAACTGTTACATGATGGTGCAGGGATGTAGGTTCAATAGTGACCAGACTTGCTCTAATTTATGTAACAGCTCACTTTCTAGGAGATAATGAAGGTCCCCATTAGAACGACCTTGATCCCTTCTGAAGACAATGAGGACAGTGACTTCAGTGAGCTAACCACCTCCCTTAAGGCTCTATATTTTAAAGGTTCTAATACTTCCCTATACCACTATACTAAGCCCCAGGCTTCTAGTACATGAACCTTAGAGGTAGATGTTCAAGCCATGTCTGAATGATCACACACTCTTGATTGTAGTTATGGGTTTAAGGTTATACTAATTGCTTCATAGGTCCTAACTTTTGAGTAATTGATGGTTCAACTACATAGAATTAGCATTTAACACATAGGGCCATATCTTAAACCTACTATTTTAAGCTTCATAAGCTTTAAAAATTAATATTCTAACATTAAATAAAAATAATTTCTTACACAGTCTGTGGAATTTTTTAAATATGATACATTTTATAGAGAGTAAAAATTACTGTTTTGGGTCCATATCAGTAATGGTAGTATAAGACAAAGAACCCTGTATTTGGAAATTGAGATGAATTAATATCTTAATCTCATTTTCTCTGAGCATTAAAAAATACAGAACAGGGCCAGAAATATAGCTCAGGTTGGTAGTGTGCTTGCCTGGCATGCAGGAAACCCTGGGTTCAATCCCCAGCAACATGTAACCAGTTCCTGGTGGCCATACCTGTAATCCCAGCACCCAGGGATGGAGGCAGGAGGATCAGAAGACCAAGGCCTACAGAACTGAACTAGATTTTTAAACATAAAGCAAAGAAAACCAGCCTACAAACCACAATCCCAGAGA
>LOJH01044037.1:1829-13874 GCA_001685095.1 Ellobius talpinus | reverse complement strand
ATTTAGACAGAAAGGGAGAGGTGATGTGGAATTCCCCTCTGTATGCTGTGAATACTATTGGTTAATAAAACATCTGTTTTGGGCCTGCCTGGCACAGCAGAACAGAGGTAGCAGGGGAAAACTAAACTGAATGTTGGGAGAAAGAAGGCAGAGTCAAGAAGAAGCCATGGAGTCACCAGCTGGAACCTTGCAGGTAGGCCACAAGTTTCATGGTAAAATATAAAATAATGGAAATGGGTTAATTCTAGATGCAAGAGCTAGCTAGCAATGCCCTAAAGTGACTGGCCAAGCAGTGATTTAATTAATACAGTTTCTTTGTGGTTATTTCAAGTCTGGGCAGCTAGGAACGAACAAGTGGCTTCCTACTACAATAACTGTTTCTGGAACTTGTGAACCTATGCTCTATGCAGTCCAACTGGATGAAGTACCCCTAAGGGATCAACAGCCTGTAAACCAAACATTAGGTCTATTTCCAGTTTCTATTTGATGATAAATCTCTTCTCTATAAGATACAACCTGTTTTGAGAAAAGAATCTTAACATTTAATAGCTGAGTCTAGGATAATCTCATACCTGGTAAAGTAAGGCAAATGAGGCTGGCAATTAGTAGTGTTATGCACATGAAGACAATCAGAAGAAATATCTGTAAGAAAAAACAAAGTCCATAAGTGGTTCACATGTCCTCACTGGATTCTGATACTCTTCAAAGCATTCATATAACATTCCCTCTATAAAAGCATGCTACTGGGCACAGGGACACATTGCCTATAAACAAAGAACTGAGGAGAGCCTGCACCTGTGTTTTCAGGGGAGGGAGGCAGCCTGCACCTGTGCTTTTGGAGGAGGAGACAGCCTGCACCTGTGCTTTCAGGGAAAGAGGCAGCCTGCAATTGTGCTTTCGGGGGAGGAGGTAGTCTGCAACTGTGCTTTCAGGGGAGGAGGCAGCCTATACCTGTGCTTTCGGAGGGGGAGGTAGTCTGTAACTGTGCTTTCAGGGAAGGAGCCTGCAACTGTGCTTTCGGGGGATGAAGGCAGCCTGCACCTGTGCTTTCAGGGAAGGAGGCAGTCTGCATCTGTGCTTTTGGGGGAGGAGGCAGCCTGCACCTGTGCTTTCAGGTGCTTTCAGGGGAGGGAGGCCGCCTGCACCTGTGCTTTCAGGGGAGGGAGGCAGCCTGCACCTGTGCTTTCAGGTGTTTTCAGGGGAGGGAGGCCGCCTGCACCTGTGCTTTCAGGGGAGGGAGGCAGCCTGCACCTGTGCTTTCAGGGGAGGCAGCCTGCACCTGTGCTTTCAGAGGAGGAGGCAGTCTACACCTGTGCTTTCAGGTGCTTTCAGGGGAGGAGGCAGTCTAGACCTGTGCTTTCAGGTGCTTTCAGGGGAGGAGGCATTCTACACCTGTGCTTTCAGGTGCTTTCAGGGGAGGAGGCAGTCTACACCTGTGCTTTCAGGGGAGGGAGGCAGCCTGCACCTGTGCTTTCAGGTGCTTTCAGGGGAGGGAGACAGTCTACACCTGTGTTTTCGGGGGAGTAGGCAGTCTGCACCTGTGCTTTCAGGGGAGGGAAGTAGCCTACGGAAAATAAGTGTTTGTTTTCACACAATCAGATATACCCACAAGAAAGAAGCAAACATATTTGTACTCAGCCAAACAAACTCACCCAAAATTTAGCATAACAAATTTAAAATACCTATCCTTCTAAACTCAGTAGCAGTGCTATTCAATCAGATGTTCTGTGTGGTGACAGGGACATCTAGTTCTGCCTGCCCAGCAAACAGCAGTCACTGGCCACGTGCAGCTTTTGAACTCCTGACATGTGAATAGCATAGTGTAATAACAGAATTTCAAATTTTATTTTCATTATTCTTAACTATAAATAAATACATGTAGCCAGTGGCTACTGTCCTGGAAAGTGACGATGGAACAACAGCACACAGGGAAGAGGAGACACTTTGCTGGTGGACTGAAAGGCAGCACTGTAGTTCATTTCTTACCTTACCATGAACATGAGCCCCAAGATCAGAGGGCAGAGTTCTTGATGAGAAAAAAACTCATTAACAAACACTACAGCTTTGCCTGCCTAAAAAGCCTTAGCAATTCTACAATTCTGTATTGATGGCTTTTTTTTTTTTTTGGTTTTTCGACACAGTTTCTCTGTAGCTTTGCAGTCTGTCCTGGAATTCACTCTGTAGACCAGGCTGGCTGCGAACTCACAGATCCACCTGTCTCTGTTTCCCCAGTGCTGTGATTATAGACGTGTGCCACCACTCAACAAGAGGACTGAGTGGAGACCAGGGAAAAGTGAAACAGGTGTTCCCTATGAGGCCTACTTTTAGGATTCACAGACAAAGGTACTAAAGACCTTGTTTCCTTCACCATTATAAGCAACATTTTCTAGGATAAGTTGTTGCATCTAAATCGATGTGTTTCTCAGTGGGGCAGGAAGCGTGAAATCAAGAGTGACAGCTAGTGTACACATGATATTCAAGACTCTCCACTTGGCTGCTGCCCAGTCCAGAGTCCTGTCTGTCAGTTTCTTTTGTCTCTCATCTCTCCTCTGCATACACCCCCACCCTCTAAATCACAACCAGTTCCCCGCAATTCCATGCTTGACATGCCCCATGTGCCCTTTCCTCGCATATGGCTGGAATGTCCTTCCTACTTTTCATTTCTTGATCTGCTTGTCCTCTTAGCATTTAGGTACCATCTTCTACATGAAGATTTCCACACATTTGTACTACAAACCAATGGCCCCTGCCCAACAGTACCCTCAGGAAACATCTATGCTGAGAACTCAAATTTGCTACTCTTTGGTTTTGCTTTGTAATCTCCCAAAGTAGTCTGAAAGTGGTTTCAGGGCAAAGACAGCATGCATGATCTCTATAACCCTAACACAGATCAAAAATATCACAGACATTCAAGGTGTGCTTAGGCAATGGCTACATATGACCCACAGGTAATTGAAAAATAAGAACAGGGATTTGAAATATAACAAACTGCATGTAAATGGCACTAATCATCAGGATAAATTTCTGTCAAGATTTTGAATCACAGAATGACTGCTAGCTTCAAGACCATGAAACAGGCATATTTTTAGCCAAGCTGATCTTCACTTTCATTATCTATCAACATGAAATGACTACCCACATCTGACATACAGCAGGTCCTTAAGCATTCACTGGACATGGTAACCTGGAACTGCAGACAACTGTATTTAGGAGACAGCATATGCAGAGGAGAGGTGAGGGACCAGGGAAGCTGTGACATACAACAGTCTGGGATGGGCAGAAGTCAGAGTGAAGAGCCTTGAAGGCCACACATACTTGCTCTATACTGTACTGTGCTTCGTGCTCAGGAACACAGTTCTGTTCTGATCCAATAGCTGTGAGTGGTGATTAAATCAGAGACAAGCACTAACATGTCCTTACAGTTCCTGACACACAGACCTGAAATGTTATGCATCATGCTAGCTTCTTCTAATTTACAGTCTTTTTTTCTCAAACAGTAAGAGCTAAAGTCCATGGGATTCTAATTCCACACAGTGTCCATCTCCAAAATCTGATACATCTATTTTGAACATTTAAGCTATATAATGAATAATAAAACAGGTTTGTTTTCAATAACCATGATTTTAACAGGATTAATTCTCAGTAGAAAATTGAAAGAAAAGATTTACAGAAGTCAGGCTGTATTGACTTACCCTGAGTGGGAAATTGAAAGGCCGGCGGTAAGGCTGAAAGCCAACAGGTCCTCCCTGCTGGAGTATGGCTTGGTGGGCCGCATGCAGACCCTCCGCAGCTGGAACAGCATTGTTGTTTCGAGCAGGCTGGTTATTGTTGACCTGCTGATTTGCACTGTTCTCGTTTTCTTCCTGGTCTCCCAGTAAGTAGGAATGTAGGTCCCTATACAAGTTACACCAGTAAGCCTCATTTCAGGTCAGAGTGACAATGACAAGCACAATGTATTTTCTTAAAGAATAGAAAACATGTATGTGGATTCCATATAGAGCATTACTCCTGCTATCTAGACTAAATGCCGGTGTCTGCTTCAAATTAAACCCTAAACTATGATAGCTAGCTTGTGGGACACTCCATAAATTCAACCTATTTTGTTTCTTCACTCAACACCTGGGAAGAAACCAGTTATTTAGAGGAAAACACTGACAGTTGGCATTAGGCTCCACAGACTGAAAAACTTTTCTTCCTTCCAAATGACTGCTGTGTCACCTGTATAAGCTACAAATCAATTCAGACAAGAGTAGCACTGGGGGGAAGGGTAGTGTTTAATCAAATATAACCAAGTCTACACCACACAGTAATTTTACCACAGTATGCCAAATATTTCACAGAAACTCCCCTACCTTATAATATAAATTCAATAAATAAACGCAGATGAATAAATACAACTTGATACAGGCTACAGTCATCTGGGAAGAGGGAACACAATAAATTAAGAATATGCCCCCACCAGACTGGTCTGTGCATAAGCCTATAGTGCATATTCTCGATTCATGATTGATGTGGGAGGGAGTAGGTGCCATCCATGAGTAGGTGGTTTGAGGGAGGGAGGAACATAAGGAACAGGGTGATAAAGCCATAAGAATCAAGACAGTAAACACCATTCCTTTACGGACTCTGCATCCTTCCTGCCTACACATTCCTGTCTTGAGTTCTCACCCTGACTTTCCTCAGTAATGGACTGCTACCTGGAAGTGTAAGATGAAATAAACCCTCTCTTCCCAAAGTTGCTTTTGGTCATGGTGCTTTATCACAGCAATGGGAACCCTAGCTAAAGACAGAACCTAGGAGACAAGCTACTGGAATGCCAGTGAGAGAATGTCTATATTAGGCTAAGGGGGAAAAACCCATCCTAAAAGTGGATGATACCATTCACTGGGCAGGCCAAGGATCCCGAATAGAATAAATTAGGAAAGCTAGCCGTAGACTAGCATTTCTTTCTCTCTGCTTCCTGAATGCAAACACAAGAGCAAATGCCTCAAGCGCCTGCTGCCAAAACTACCCCACCACAATGGATTCTACCCTCAAAATGTAAGCCAAAGCAAACACACTCCCTTAAACTGCTTCTGTTGAGTATTTAATCACAGCAGCATAAAAAGTAAGTAGGGGGCTGGAGAGATGGCTCAATGGTTAAGAGCATTGCCTGCTCTTCCAAAGNNTTCTGGCCTTCAGGCATACACACAGACAAAATATTGTATACATAATAAATAAGTGAATAAATAAATAAATAAAGTAACTAAGTAACAAACAAACAAAAAAATCAAACCTTAGAAAACTTTTACCTGGTTAGAATCCCTAAAATAAAGTAAGCCAGTTTGTCTTTAAATACACTGCATTTTTAAACTTTTAGGTTAATGTGTATGGGGATGGAACTGTCGCATTCCTACATAAGCACACCATGTAGTCTAACTGTGCTGGCCTGGCTCCAGTACCCTTTGCTTGCCACATCTACAGCATGAAAGTGCAGAAGTGAGCCTGCATAAGAGGGGACAGTGTGCACACACCCTCCTTGAAAGGGCAACCTGCCGACAGTACTCAACTGTTTCTTATTAAACCTAGAGTTTTCTAAGAGTTTATATGTACATATGTGTATGTATGCCACATGTGTGTAGGTGCCCACAGGGCCAGAAAAGCTACCAGATTCCCAGATGTGGACTCACCGACAGTTATTAGTATCCTAACACTAGTTCTGGGGAATGAATGGGTTCTCTGGAAGAACAGCAAGAACTCTTACTGCTGAGTCATCTCTCTCAAACTACTTTTTATTGATTGGAACATAGAACACACTTCTTTCAGAAAGGTTATAAAACAAGATAGGCCTTGGTGGCAAATGTGCTCTCAGCACTAAGGAGACTAGGGCATGGGGACTCTAGGGTTATAGCTTGGGTAAGAATGTTTCAAAATGGAAAAAAGAAAAGTTATGGGCACAGACAACACACATGGAGTCAGCTGCCATACTCACAGCAAGTATCCAGCAGTAACGGTCCATGCACGCACAAGCCCCTTCAGCCACTGCCTCGTGTGTCCCTGTTCCAGCAATGCTGGCAAGACGACCTGCAGCAGGAGCAGCTCAAGGGACAGCTCACTCACCGGAGCATCACTACAACAGTTACAGGTTTACGACATGAGTCCTATTTCCATTTTAACTTACAAAACATCTAATTAAACAGGTCTCCAAGCCAAATGAACCCATTGTTTTTATTGCTTTTCTCTCACTCTCTCTTCAAGTCAGTGAGACTGTCCTCTCAAAACTCCACCAAAGCTGCTCCTGGTCCCTTGGTGTCCACCAATGGTCATGCCACAGTGCTCACTTGCACTATGAGAGTAACATGTTACAGAGCTGCTCACCCTTCTCCCTGACGTCTTCCTCAACAGCTTCCAAACCAGCTGTTTCCCCAGTCTAGAATTATGAGGGCCCAGTTCTGTCCTCTTTCTCAACCAAGCTTATTCCTTGTGCAACTGTGACTCATCCGGCTTGAATGCCACTGTCACCTACTCCTGACATTTCTCCCGACTGTAACTTGTATACCCACAGTGGTATACAAGTTATACCATGCTGATGTGCATTATCATGCTGAGAACAAGCAACCAACCAAACCCTTGTTAACCTCTTCCCCCTCTCACCACCACCTTACTTTCTCATGCTAACAACAGAACTTCTGATTTCTGACTTCCTTCTTCACACCTCACGTGCACACTGCTAGACTCCTTTGACTCTTGGCAATATCATGAATCCCAACTGCTTCTTAGCTTCCATCGCTACCTCCTTCATCCATCCTTTCCCATCTCCACAGGGATCATCACATTATACTCTGGCTACCCTCCTGCTTCTAACCTGATCATCCCCACTCTATGTCTTATCACTGAGGAGCCAGAGTGAGCCTCATAGCCAAAGTGCTTATTACAGCCTCCAAAGAAGCTCAAAGAGCTGGCTTTCAAGGACTTCTGACTTCACAGCCAGCTACTTTGATTTCTCTTTCTTAGCCAAACTAGCCTATCAAATAGGCCTGTGTGCTACTGTGCTCACCTGACTCCGTCTCAAGGGATCCATATGGTTTAAGAGCCCTTCCTCACCTCCCTTTAGGGCTTTCCACAACTGTCACCTCAGACTTATCAGTTACTCCTTCTAAATTAAAGCCCCATCCCTGGACATTTGCTATTCTTTTCTTTCCTTTTCCCTAGAGCAGCAATGATTATTAAGCATACTATATATTTTATCTGTTTTAAAGCCTTTCTCCCCTGCCCATAAATGTAACCTCTACTATGGAGAAACTACTGACAACTTTTTAACAGGGGAATAATATAACCAAACTTTCAGAAAATTTAGGGACAGCAGGGATAAGGGTGGGCTATAAATGGAGAACAAAGGGAGATGGAAACGAAGCTACTGAGTGGTAAATGAGTTGGTTTAGTGCAAGGTCTTAAGGGCCTGGAACTGACAAGACTTAAAAGGACAGAAGTAAATTTGAGGAAGCAATCTCATTGCCATAGCTCGAGGTCATGGGGTAATGAAGTCACTGGAAAGTTTAAACCCAAAAGGATGAAAGCCTTGAGTCTTAGTTCATAGTTAAAGGTGCACACAAAGAAAAACAATGCTACTAAGTCTCATTAAGTGTGGTAAAATGTTCTAAATAAATGCAAAAACAAGTCTTCCTTTGAAAAATGTAACTACTAACATGCATGTGACTAAGACTATGGCAAAATGGAACTCTCACATAAAAGGCTCAATGTAATCTGAATATTAAATTTCCAACAGTGATATATCATTACAGCTTTTCTAAGTTTTAAAAATTTATCTATAGGGTTTGGGGATATCACTCAGTAGTATGGTTAACATACTAGCACTGAGTTCAATCCCCAAATAACCACAAAACAACAAAATCCTTACCTGTAGAGCATGACGTTGTAGGGAAGAAAATTAGGCAAGAGACTCTTAATAATACGTATAGGAAGCCAGAGCATCAGAAGCACAATGGAGCCAAAGACAATCTGCAGTAAGAAAGAAGTATAGCCTTACTGTGAGTCCAGCACACTACGTGGTGAGCATGTCCCATGGGCTTAGGCAAGTATAGTCAATATGCTTCCCAGCCCTCCCAATCTAAAAGAATACAAACAACAAAAGCACTGTATTAAAAAAAAAAAAGGTAGTATGCTTAGATAAAAAGACCTGCTCACCACTGACAAGATAAATCTTCGGAGATGCCTGTAAATGGGCAAGTGGATCATTTCCTGTACTGGATTAAAATCTGGATCATTCAAATTCCTCAGAAACCATAAGACACCAGGTCGAAGTACCTGCAGACATATTTAAAGTGTGACATCATTATGTTAGCTATGCACATGAACACTAACAGAAGAATAATATCCTAAAGAATTTACAACTGTCATGAAAAAAGAAGTTCCTCAGCCAGAAATTCTATCAAATTTCTGTGCTTTTAATAACCTTTTGATGCTTTTAGTCGTAAACTAGAAAACACTCACTGAGAACAATTTATCAAGAAATCTAGATCACTGTGGTAAAACATGAACGTATTATAATACTGTTATGATTTAGGGGAAGGAGGCAGACCCACCCCATTCTCCTCAAACTTTTCAGAGTACAGATGACTTCACAGTCCATTCCCACTGGCTTTGTAGGCTTTCTCCTCCATCACCATCTGAGAAGAGTAAGCTAATCTGTTCAAAGGATTTACTCATTTCCAAGACAGAGGAGAAGAGGAATTGTGCCTTTGTTTCTCATTATTACAGCACAGAATCTGTAGCTTGAGATGTATGTTAAGGAAACACTAATCTCCCCTCATTTTTAAACCAATTAGAAGAGGATCTGTGAAGGCACTCATCTGGCAACTGACCTGGGATCATAAGGAATCCTCACTGTAATTCTGTACTTCAAATGTCATTTTCCAAATATTTTGATATTTTAAATCCTATAAAACCTCTCTTAGGGATGAAATCTAAGATCAATTTATTATCACAACCACTTTTAGGAGTTTACAACAGAGGGTAAGTATGATGCATATCAAGTAAGAACTTGGGTTTTAAACTAGCCTTGATCATTTTTAAAATTCTAACTTTTTTTTAGATAAGTGTCAATTTAAAGTAATTAAACCAAACTCTACTATTAGTTATTCCCTCTTAGAATAGCAGAGAATATGGTTCAGTTTAGTTTAGGAAATGTCCTAACTAAACCAAGAAAACATCCTTTGACTGGTGGTCAAAGCCAAGCCTGTCTAGAAAACACAGAGCACCAACACATCCCTATAGGGCCTACCTCTCTCAGTAGCAGGATGAAGGAGGCAAAGTAGAACACGTACACCATTCCCACCAGCCAATGCAGAAACATCGTAGTTCCTGGAGCCGACTGAAAGCTCAGTTCTCGGTCTTTCAGAGTAGCATCAAACATTTCCTGAGTCAAACACAACAGGTTAGAGATCTGTGCCACCTACATTTGCAATGCTTCCTACTCCCACCATTAAGAGTAAGTTCACCAAATGTACATAATGTCAGTGTTTTTGGTTTCCAGTTCTCTTAATGCCATTTCAGGGTGCCACGGAACTATGTAGAGTACATCATACTTTAAAATCTTGGAGCATGGGCAGTGGGTAAAGGCGCTTGAGTTCAAGCCCTGAGACTCACGTGGTAAGAAAGTGGACTACTGCAAGTTGTGCTCTCACCATCACATGAGCAAATACTCAAAATAAATAATGCAATTAAAAAACCATGAAGCATAAATAATTAGTTTCACTAGTTCATTTTTTGTCTATGACAGGGTCTCACGTATCTTAGGCTGGCCTAGAACTTGCTATAAAGCGGAAGGAAACCTGGAAGTTCTGACCCTCCTGGCTCTTCCTCCTCAGTGCTACGATTACAGACACCACCATCACACTTAGTTTATGTGGTGCTGGGGATTGAACCCAGGACTTCATGTATCCTAGGCAAGCATTCTACCAACGGACCTAGGCTTTCAGCCCTTTACTAGTAAAAACTATTCTCTTTATATAAAATCTTGATAATAATTTCTTAGTTATAGGTCTGCATTCACAAGACGTTTTAAATAGTAAAGAATAAGAAATAAATGTCAATCTCAAAGCAGCTTTTCTACATATATTTTAAAAAATTAAAACTAGGAATCATCAACATCTAGTATCATAGTTTTAAAAACTGGGCAACATTTAGTATAAAATTTAGGAGGGAAGAATTATTAACAAAATTCTCCAATAGTTATTATAAAAGCTCCAATTAAAATACCCTGACATTCAAATACATATAAAACATTAAACAATACAAGACAAACTAATGACATTTAGACTCAATATTGTCACATTCCAAGAATAAGTAAATCACCAAATATTTTCTTTATAAGGAATGTCTTCTATGACAGTGGTGCTCAACTCACCAGAGAACAAATATCCAGCCACCAGCCACAAATGAGAGGGAAGACTCCAATTTCTACCACAACTAACAAAGAAACCTTAATTAAACAGAAATAAAGTCATCAGTATCAACCAAATGGAGGACAAACCACTTTGGGCTCTAATTTACAACTGGATTACCTTAACCACAATATAGCAGACTCCCAGCAAGCGTCGAGACCTATGAAACTTGACGAGAGTTGCCAAGGCCTGCAGCATCTAGTCAAGGAGACTGAACACTTGAGAGTGGGAGACAGAAACTCTTCAGGTTATATGGATGTAATAACAAATTTCATTTGTTTCAAATTCTTTCTACACTCATCCCTTCACAAACACTAACCTTTATGAAGACATAGTGGAAAGCGGCTTTATTATTAATGAGAACTCCTTGGTATGAACAGCATTGTACTCCAAGCTGACTCATTAAAGGATACATGACAAATTATCAGTGTTATTGCTAAAAGTATATATCCAACAATCGTCGTGATTAGACCCTCAAAATGAGATGCTTGGACCTGAAAATAAAACAAATAAAATAAAGCTTTCCCTCATGGTTGTTAACCCAGTTTTTAAGCATACTAAGTGATGTAAATGAAAAGTAAACTGTTAATTCAAGATATTTATAATTTAAAAATTGAAATCTCCTTTATAAAGTATCTGTAAACCAGAGTCTCATATACAGACCTAAATACTACTGAAGACTAAAGAAATAGTAACGAATAGCATTTTATTTAGTCAAAATAAGAGAGCGAATGAAATCTCCCAGTAAGACCATAATCTCAGCAGCCAGTCCTCATTCTCACAAAGATGCACTTGGTAAGGGCTGACCTCAAGCATGCTGCTCAAGTTGCCCACTTGCCTGGTAACATCCTGACCACACCATCTCATACCCCCAGAAGTAACTGTTTAAGTTTCTCTAACTCTCCATAACTGTTCTAGAGACTTGCAGAAAGCTAAAATTTGGAGAATAACAAACATTTCTCATTCCTATCTTTTCATTTCCTGAGTTACAGGTGATAAGTAGAAACAGTTCAGAAACTATTTATCTCAGTCTTCTAGGTTCTTATCAGCAACCAGTAAGAGGTATCAGAGCAGTAGCAGATAACGGAACATTTCCAAAAGTGATCTCCGAACTCACACACAAAGAGAACAAAAGACCCTACTCAGGTCCTCCTTAGAAGAGAAATCCTCAGAGCCCACAAAAGTAGCCATACTCCACAGATCTTTTGGACCTCTAGCTGTGGTAGCCCCTTAGCAGAAAAGATGTATTGTTCATGGGCAATGCCATTACCATCTAATTGCTATCAGAGTCAGACGTTAACATCCTTTACAGCTAAGGAGCTGGTGGACGCCAGGTTACTGGAGTGTTTGTCTAAACTATTAAAATGTTTTAGAAAAAAGGAAAGCAAGAATCTATCCAAATATTTACCCATCATTAGGAAATGACAAAATGTAAAAGATCAGCAAACTCTTGAGAAAATACTATAGTCCATTACCCCAAGAGAGTCTTCTATTCCCTTTTTGAAAATTGATAAATATATTGATACCTTTCTTTTTAAATAATATTTACTTATTTATTATGTACACAATATTCTGTCTGTGTGTATGCCTGCTGGCCAGAAGA
>LOJH01044036.1:0-13874 GCA_001685095.1 Ellobius talpinus | reverse complement strand
ACTTCTCCTCCATCTCTATTCAAAAAGGGGTAGGCCTCCCATGGGCTTGAACAAAGCATGGCACATCAAGTTGAGATAGGACTGAGTCCTCCCCATGGATAAAGGCTGAATGGAATAAGGCATGGGAAACATGCTCTTGAAAGCAGCTAAGCACAAGGGACAGATCCTGATCTCACTACTAGGAGCCTTACAAACAGACAAAGCTACACAACTGTTATGCACATGCAAAGAGACTAGGTTGGCCCCATGCAGGCTCCCTAACTGTTGGTCCAGAGTCCATGTGCTCCCACGAGCTTAAGTCAGTTGTCTCAGTGGGTTCCTCAATCATGGCCTTGACTCCCCTGGCTCATACAATCCCTCCTCCCTTTCTTCAGGAGGACTCCCAGAGCTCAGTCCAGGGCTTGGCTGTGGATCTCTGCATCTGCTTCCATCAGTTACTGGATAAAGGCTCTATGATGACAATTAGGGTAGTCACCAATCTGATTAAACTAGATAGCCAGTTAAGGCACCCTCTCCACTATTGCTAAGGGTCTTAGCTGGGGTCACTGTTATGGATTCCTAGGAGATTTCCTGGCACCAGGTTTCTCCCTAGCCCTCTCTCCCACCCCCAAACTGCCTCCTGCACCCAGCCTGTTCAATCAGCTCCTCCAAGTTCCCATCTCTCTATTCCCCAGCCCCTACCCCAGTGTACCCAGGAGATCTAGTTCCCCTTCCCAGAGAAATCTATGCATCCCTCTTTGGGTCCTCTTTGTTATCTAGCCTCTATGGGGCTATGGGTTATAGGTTGGTTATCCTGTACTTTACTCCTAATATCCTCTTTTGAGTGAATACATACCATGTTTGTCTTCTGGCCTCTGAGTTACATCACTCAGAATTACTTTTTCTAGTTCCATCTATTTACCTGCAAATTTCATGAGGTCATTGCTTTTTATAGTTGAGTCATAATACAATGTATAAGTGCACCACATTTTCTTTATCCATTCTTCAGTTGAGGGGCATGTAGATTGTTTCCAGGTTCTGGCTATTATGAATAATGCTGCTATGAACATAGTTGACCAAGTGTCCATGTGGTATGATTGAGCAACCTTTGGGTATATGTCCAAGATTTGGGTCTTGAGGTAAATTGATTCCCATTTTTGAGAAACACACATACCTTTTCCAAAGTGGTTATATGTTATGAGCCAAAGGATAATTCAGTAATTAATCAGCCTCATTTCACAAGGTCAATTCATCAGCGTCAAGGGTTTTGTTTGGAGAATTAAGACAAGATGCAAGGCATGTTGGAATTATTGCCTTTTGAATAAAGTGACTGCTTCTTGCTATAGATTTATTGCTGTAACTTATCCCTTCTGTTACAAATTTGGGATTTATCTCCCACAGTTTAGCACTATTTGATCATTTACTGGGCACAATTTTCCCTATGCATTTGGGGTTTATTGGTTACAAGCCACAGCTATGTGTGAAGACAGTCACAACATCAAAAACCTACTTCCCACTACCAGATCTCTGGTTCTTTCTTCAATGTAAATGTAGAGATCTACTTTCTTGCAACTATCTTTATTGGCAGGCATTTGGTCAATGTTGAGGTCCCAGGAAAAGGCATTCCATTTAAAACATTTCCAGATATCCAAGGACATAGAATTACTACATGCCCAAAGCTTTTTATTCATAGCTTCTCGTATAGATAGAAAAAATAAGCATGCCCTGGTTTTACCTCACCTATAAATAAGAAAAGCAGTGACCTTAAACTAACCTTCCATTAAAAGATTCCTAACTCCATTTACTCACCTTCACCTCAGTTTATTGATGATTTTAGTTAAGGAGATTTACTGCTTGTGTCTTACTCACAGGAAAAAATAATTAACCATCTACCCACAGCCAGGAAGAAGACAAACTTCCACTGGTGCCTTTGATAGGCATGAAGCCCCCAATCTTATAATTCAGAGGCTTGAGTCTCCTCTTTGTTTCAGTCACTTAGATCAATAGGTGTAAATTTCAGATTTAAAAGGCCCTCAGAGTTTGCTACATTCAGAAAAATGTGCTAATAGATCAAAGGCCATAAACTTCCCTTGTCTGTTTATGTGGGTTTCCTGGTTACTCTCTATGTCTGCAAGGTTATATGGGTCAATATAGCTGGATAAGAACAAAGAGAGAGTTAACAGAATCTGGAGCAGAAGCAACTTAGAAATTAGCAGAAATAGTAAAATGAATAAGAAGAAGGAGGAGGAGGAGGAGGAGGAGGAAGAAGAAGAAGAGGACAGGGAGGAGGAGGAGGAAGAGGAGAGGAGGAGAAGGAGGAGAAGGAGGAGGAGGAGGAAAAGGAGGAGAAAGAAGAAGAAGAAGAGGAGGAGGAGGAGGAGGGAGAGGAAGAGGAAGAAGAAGTGTAGCAGAGAATTGGAATTAAAATTGAGACAGAAAATTAGAGCTAAGAAATTATAGACCATTAGTACAGAAGAATTAGAATAGGGAATAAGTTAAGAGAGAACAATAAAGAGACATGGATAGAAAGAATGTGTTGCAAGTGTACTTTTTCCTTTTAGTTCCCTTTTGCTTATTGTGGCATCTTTCTTTTGAACCCTGTGAGAAAACATTAGAGGCAGGACCATTAAAGTTTTTGATAGCACAGGTTTGCACTCCCTCCAAAGGTGGAGGAATGTTCCCCTTACTCCTCTCCAACATAAGCTGTCATCAGTGTTTTTGATATTAGCCATTCTGATAGGTGTAAGATGATCTATCAGAGTCATTTTGATTTGCAATTCCCTGATGACTAAAGATGTTGAACAATTCTTTAAGTGTATTTCGGCCATTTGATATTCTTCTGTTGAGAATTCTCTGTTTAGATCTGTATCCCATTTTTAAGTGCATTATTTGGTATTTTGATGTCTAGTTTTTTGGGGTTCTTTATACGTTTTAGATATCAGGCCTCTGTTAGATGTAGGATTGGTGCAGATCTTTTCCCATTCTGTAGGCTGTCATTTTTTTTCTTATTGACAGTGTCCTTAGCTTTACAGAAACTTTTCGGTTTCAGGGGGTTCCATTTATTCATTGTAGATCTCAGTGTCTTTGCTACTGGTGTTATATTTAGAAAGTAGTATCCTATGCCAATGTATTCAAGGCTATTCCCTACATTTTCATTTATCAGGTTCAGTGTAACTGGATTTATGTTCCAGTCTTTGATCCACTTGGACTCTAGTTTTGCACAGAGTGGTAGATATGGATCTATTTGCATTCTTCTACATCCTAACCTCCAGTCAACATCATTTCTTAAAAGTAATCTCTTTTACATTATATAATTTTGGTTCTTTGTCAAAAATCAGGTGTTCATAGGTGTGTGGATTTACATCAGGGTCTTCAGTTTGAGTCCATTGATTCACATGTCTGTTTTTAATGCCAATACCAAGCTGTTTTTATTACTATAACTCCATATTAGAGTTTGAAGTCAGGGATGCTGATACCTCCAGAAGTTCCTTTATTGTACAAGATTGTTCTAGCTATCATGGGCTTTTTGTTTTCCCATATGAAGTTGAGTATTGCTCTTTTGAGGTCTGTGAAGAATTGTATTGAGATTTTTGATGGGGACTGTGTTGAATCTGTATATTACTTTCGGAAAGATTGCCATTTTTACTGTCAATCATACCTATTCATGATCTTTCCATTGTCTGATATCATCTTCAATTTCTTTCTTTAAAGACTTAAGGTTCTTGCTATATAGATCTTTCACTTGTTTGATTAGAGTTACACCAAGATATTTTACATTATTTATGGCTATTGTAAAAGGTGTTGTTTCTCTGACTTCTTTCTCAGTCCAATTATCATTTGTATATTGGAGGGCTACTGATTTTTTTGAGGTAATTTTGTATCCCGCCACATTACTGTTGGTGTTTATCAGCTGTAGGAGTCATGAAGCACATTTTCCCATGAAAAAATATTGAAGACAACTCCAACATTAATTAGCAAAGAAATTAGTTAAGGGACACCTGGAATAACTAATGGCTACTAAATATTGTTTAGTCTTTCTATATGGATATACACAGGTAAGATTAAGAAAACTGGCTACTATATAGTATACATAATTCAATCTCAATGTTTCAAAAATAAAAGATACATGTGTGTATATGAATACACAAGTAGGTAGATTTGTGAGTAAGGTGCTGGAATGTATTATGGATAAGACATAAAGGGTGAAGCATGGAATCACTTTTTAAATTCACTTCTATGGTGATTAAATTTTACAAGATTATATACCACACTCATGATTAAAGATACACAGTGTTCATATTTTAAGTCATTGAGATTATAACTGAGAAATCAGGATCTTCAGGTCACACAATATTGTTTTACCATTTTTGTCTCAGCTTTCCAGAGATGCATGCTTTCTACTTAAATAATATAGCCAAATATTCCAAAACACATACAAAATAACAGAAATATTTACTTGTCTACCATATGTTCAAATAAATATGCTGAAACAATCAATGTCTAGACCTCCACTGAAAAGAAGCCTTAAAATAAAAGGTCAGAACCTTAAAATAAAAGGCACTTGATTGACTTTAAAACTAGCACAGATTTCAACTTAAGAAAACCGAATTATAACTTGGGACCTTTTTCTATGCATTTATTCTTTTGAAGCCATGTGTCAGGCCAGTTTACAGCTGGTATGGTAAACCACAGGAAAATAAGCATGTGTATCTCATGAATCATAAACAGTTACTCTAAATAGTTATTAACAAAACTTCTTAAGACATCTGCCTTAACCCAAGGGAATGTTTTACCCATAAGTTTGAATCTTGCTCAAAAGCGAAAGGTAGATTGATGCCCTGCTTACATGCAAAACTGCCTCATAATGAATCCCTTTGGGTACTTCATAATTTAAATTCCTCACCACAGAGAAAGAATAAAATTAATTCATTCTAACTAAATGCTGTTTGGTAATTAAGAGAGCTTATAGGAAGGACCACGTTATCCAGTTTCACAACTGAATATCATTGGGAAATCTAAAAGGGTAGAATACTTCACTTCCTTCTTTACTGGAATGCTAACTATTTTGCACCCATTAAATATGTGTATCCATGTGTTCTCAAATGTATACAAATAAAAGTTGTATTTAGCAGATGTTCACTAACAAAGCATGTCAGATATTCAAAAAGAGCCACTTACTTATCATATATATGTCTAAGAAACTAGTCAAGAATGACAATGGAATCCCCCAAGGAGGGATGAACACTAATCAAATCTTGTGCAAAGTTAATGAAGTACTGCCCAACACTGGTGTTAAATAGTATGAGCCCAGACTGTTTGCAATGTAGCTCAGCAAGACTCATCTCAGAATGATGATAGGATAATAGGCATAAGAATAACCTAAGGACTTAGAAGATGGTGGCAACTGCCACATGCCACTCATAATATCTCAACCGACAGAGTATCACGAATTATAATAAATATAAAATATTATAATTTTTACATTTGACTTTTAATCAAGAAATGTGTCTCTGCCTTTAAACAATATTTTATTTTTAAGAGTGAAAATCTTCCATTCCTAGGTTTCTTTTCCTTTGGAGGTAGACATCTGGAGAAAACTATGTTGCTGAGAAAGCAAGGAATAATCTATTAGAAAGATGTCTGGACTGGACGTCACAAAATGTGAACTCCTATCAAAGCTCTTTCAGGAATTGGTTGAGTATCAAGCAAAAACCAGTTCCTTTTTTTTTTCAAAATGAAAACTGCCCTGAGATCTCACCAGACCGAAGACAACCCTCCACAGGAGTATTTAAGAAACTGTCCCCAGTGACATCCTGAGCTACAGATGGTTAATTGCTCATAAAGTACTAGTTTTTTAATAAGGTCCAAGTCATTCAAATGAGTTACAAAAGTACAAGACAACAAGTAGAACACGGAAAAGCAATTCAAGAGATGTGCATTAGGCCGTGGGGTGTAACAGAGTGGTTAGGTTCCTTGCTAGCATGTAGCGGGGTCTAGATTCAATTCCCAGTATCCCAGAGTAAGAAAGATTTACATTGTGCATCCAGCTTCCTTTGTGTCTGATTCTGATACCCTTTGCACGTTTTCTGAATTTCTCTGTGTCGGAATTCTCTTTCTTTCTCCCTCCTCCTCCTCCTCTTCTTGATGCTGGGAATCAAATCCAGGACCTTACACAGCTAGGCAAGTCCCAGTCTCGGCCCTTCAACAAGCAACCTAGAAAAGTGACTAGAAAACTACACACCCTTTTCCTAAGTGATTCAAAAAAAAAGCAAATTGACATCTCACCTCTAGATTTAAAACACAATAAAATACTACTCAATGATAAAAAAAATAATGTCTTGAAATTTGCAAGCAAATGGATGGATCTAGGGGGAAAAAACATATTTAGTGAGTTAACCCAGACCCAGATAGACAAATATATTATGTACTCACTGACAAGTAGCTTTTAGACAAAAAGCAAAGAAACCAGCCTACAGTCCACAACTCCAGAGAACCTAGACAACAAAGAGGACCCTAAGAGAGACTTACATGGATCTACACAGGAAGGAGAAAAAGACAAATATCTTAAGCAAATTGAGTGTATGGGGTTCATGGGAGAGGGGAGAAGGGGAGAAGGAAGGAAGAGAAGGAAGCAGAGAAAAACTGTATAGCTCAATAAAAACAATTTTTAAAACCCACCTTTTTTGTTTTGTTTTTGTTTTTAGAGACAGGGTTTCTCTGTGGCCTTGGAGCCTGTCCTGGAACTAGCTCTTGTAGATCAGGCTGGCCTCGAACACAGAGATCCGCCTGTCCTGCATCCCAATTGCTGGGGTTAAAGGTGTGTGCCACCACCGCCTGGTTCACTTTTTAAAATAATAAACATATTATAATTATTTTCAATGTCCAAGTGTCAAAACGAAGTCCTTTAGGTACCCCTAACCTCCACCCCTTCCTGCTGAAGAATGGAGCTTCCATCAGATACTGTCCCACAAATCCTCTCTGAAGAACCCCCTCGTCACATCTTTCTATAATAAAAGGCCATTCCCTTGTCTGTGAACTGCATGACATTTGTCAGCTGGAAGCAGCTCTCCAAGGTAAGACCAGCCGCAAGTGGCCAGCAGCTCCATCTCTGGGATCAGTGTGGATACAGCCTTCCCTTCCAGCTCACAGGGCCTGCCTTCCTGTGAGTGCAGCTACTTCCAAAAATTCCCAGCCAAAAGACTAAAGACACCAGCACCTTACACAGGCCTCCAGGAAGAAGGGGCTTGCTGAAAAATGGAGAGACTCCCACTCGGGGCTTGCTACCTCTAGTCCACATCTTCATGAAACTGAGAGAACACGAGATTAAAAGCCGTTCTCCTGATGATAGGAACTCTGTAGTTGGTGGCTAATGGGACTCACCCATTATCAGTGCACTATAGATTGTCAGAGCTCAGACTAATGGGCATGAAAGGGAAGGGAACAAAGGGTGAGGGACATGGCTGCATTCAGTAAAAAGGAATAGAGATTTTGAGAAAAGACTATTAAGCTCAATCACGCTCTTCAAGAACAAATCAAGTACTTTAAAAAAAATTCATTTTGCCTCTAAATGTTTCCCATCCTGCTTCCCAGTTCAGATGCTTTTCTACTAATATGGCGTTATGGGAAGCCAAATCTCTTCCTTTGAACAGTGCCCAAAGAGTAAACAGGTCCCTTTTAAAATGCATTGCAAGTTGGAGCAGATATCCAGCAGCGTTAGAATCCTGTGTGAGCCGGGCTGGAGAGATGGCTCAGAGGTTAAGAGCACTGACTGCTCTTCCAGAGGTCCTGAGTTCAATTCCCAGCAACCACATGGTGGCTTACAGCCATCTATAATGAGTTCTGGTGCCCTCTTCTGGCATGTAGGCATACATAGAAGGAAAGGAATGTTGTATACATAATAAATAAAGAAATCTTAATAATAATAATAATAATAATCCTGTGCAAGCTAGGAGTCCGTTGGCTCAGACACGGGGCTGAGATGGTTTCCTCAACATGAGCCCCGGTCGTTCTATTCGGTCACATTTTCAGTCTTCAGAGGCTCATTTTTCCTTACTGGGTGGATGTTATTTTTCAGATTGTGAAATTCTTGAATTAGTGGGTTGTTGGAGTTAATGAGTACATTTGTCATCGCCCATCTGGTTATTTAGTCACCTCCGTAGGTCTATTATGTCTGTCAAGAAGTGTAAACATGCGAAGAGCAAACACTCTGCCTGAGCGAGCTTCATGGAGGGCCTCCTTGGCACCAGCCACATAACGAGTACACTCTTAAGGCCAAGAGAAAGCATTGGGGGGAAAAAAACAATTCAAATTCATAACAAAAGCAAAATCTGTTTCTTCCTCTTTGGCAGAGTCCCACGAGAACAGAAACAGTGATTCATTTACCTCTGTATCCTCAACGTTGAATGCAGTGTGTGGTTTATTGCGTATTCATTATCTTAATGGCTGCCTGGTGACAATGGATAGATAAATGAGATCTTCACGGCTCACTCATAAAACAATGCAGCAGGGTACAGAGACGAGACAGAACCTGAGCCTGTCGCTTGTCAAGTTTCCTCATCTCGTGTGCAGTACAATTACACCAACCCTGTAGGTGATAAGCAGAAACAGAAACAATTTGCAACGTGGCACACGGCCCCCGGAAGGTGTGCTGGAACTCTTGCTGGCCAAGAATCCCTCGTGCTTTAGACTGAGCAAGCTGGCAAGCCGAGAGCATGCCTTTCTCTATTCACAGAGCTTATTTAGCTCAGCACAGCCCACTGCAGAAGGGGAAGGGGAACTCGTTCTCCATCTGGAGAGCATTTACTCATAGGCTCCATTCTCTACACATGTCGAATGCATCACTAACCCCAGAGAATTGGATGAGGGTGTCTTCCAGCACCTAGGATCCTAAGTCGGTCTGACTGACCCTTTCATCCTGTGCCCCTGAGTTAGGAGATGCGCGACATTTGGAGGTTACTTCGGAGGGAGGGAGAGAAACACAGAACTACAAACTGCACTGAGCCTGCATCTTGAATCCTGCCCAGTTGAGAACCTGGCCCCCTCCCTTCTCTCCTCCCTCCCTCTTTCTTCTTTTAATTTTTATTGTAACTGATTCTTTGAGCTTGTATCAGGGAAATGGAAAAAGGAGATAAATTATATCAATCAAAGATACTATTCATTCGCTATAGAAATAGTTCTGAGACCAAGGTCAGTGGATAAATAACCTGAGTGAGGCAACAGCAACACAAGAGACAAGCAAACCAGCTTCCTGTGTCTTCCCTGCTGTGACAGGTTATGGTGAAGAGGCCAGCAGCAAGATTTATTAAATTTTCCAGGTTGACACACTGTGTTTGCGTATTTGCCTCAACAAGAAAGCAGTCTATAGCCTTGACTCCAGGCTTTATTGTAGATTGTTTTGGAAGGATAAATATGTCTGCTATTCTGAAGAGAAACATCCTGTGCTATTGGAGACTTTCTCCACTTTGGGGGGGCCTAAATAATTTACAGAGAATTCTACAGACCATAGTTGTATTTCCATGCAAGCTACGACACCAATCTACTTATTTTCTCATGTTCAACACTCTCAGAATATCTACCACTTAGGATGATTCTTACAGGGTTCCAGGAACCATCCCCAGCATAATGTTTCAAATGAGGAAAAGCCTTGTTTGGGGTGACTTTTATTTATTTTAGAGCACCCCAAACAAAACAAGAGGTGGCAAGTGACTGATTCTAAAAAAATTGATCTCATCTCCCCTCCTCCTCCAAGCTGTTGGCACCAACTGTAGCTTTTGGAGATAAGAACTCAGAAGCAAGGAGGTAGACAGAGAGACAGTTTTGCCCCTGCAATAAAATGGACCACTGTGACACGTCAGAAAACGGCAGCTGCTTCTGTGTTGCCTTGTTTAATCTCCTGTGTCCATTCTCAAGCTCACAAAAGGAAAAAAGGAAACAGAGCTCCAGGTCAGCTGCATTCACAAAGTGTGGCTGTCAAACATTCTGATTGGAGCAGTACTTGGAGTCTGCGCCCCAAATATTCATCCCATCAATTCCCATGGCTCTATAAATCTTCATTAGACTGTGTTCTCTGGAGTAAAAGTACACCATTACTAAGATTGTATTCACCAGAATGTAGACATATGGTTGTTAGCACAACCAATACTCCTGAAACTCATGTGTCTAAAGTTCTTATCTACTCAGAGTGAGTCTGATGGGGGTCTTCCTCAATCTCTACAACAGTGGTTCTCAGCCTCCCTAATGCTGTGACCCTTTACTACAGCTCCTCATGGTGTGGTGACCCTCAACCATAAAATTATTTCATTGCTACTTCATAGCTGTAATTTTCCTAGTTATGAATTACAATGTAAATATCTGATATGTGGGAAATCTAATATGCAACCTCTAAGGGGGCTGTGACTCACAGGTTAAGAACCACTGGTCTAGAGCTATCTAGATCAGGGTTTCTTCAACTTTAACATACATGAGTAACCTAGGGATCTTATCAGAATGAGTATCTACATCAGAGGCTCTAGGTTAGGTTTAAGATTTTTGTATCCATGTATCCTTGGGGTAGGGTTGAAGGGGAGGGGAGAGGCAGGGAGGGGAGCAGAGAAAAATGTAGAGCTCAATAAAAACCAATAAAATTTAAAAAAAGATTCTTGTATCCATACTAAGTGCCTTACTGCTGATGCTGCTGGTCCACTGACCACATTTAGAGGTGCAAGTTTCTTGATTCTTTCCAATGTCTTGTGCATTGTTACTGAAGACCAAATGGTAAGTAAATTTTACTGTGAAGGGCAGATTGTAAATACTTTAGGTTTTGGGAGCCAGAGAGTCTTTGTTACAACTACTCAAAAATGCAAGAAGGTATCCATGATCAGCATGTCAATGAATGGACACAGGTGTGTTCAAATAAACTTATTTACAGAGTCAACAATAGGTCATATTTTATCTGCAGGTCTTAGCGTGCAAACCTCAGTACTATCCATGTGTGCTAGCTAGTTCTATTTCAAGCCTGTTAAGCCTGCCACTAAGAATCATCTTGCTGTTTGCCTTGACAAACCATTCATATCAAATCCATCCAACCATTGACAAACTTCCCATTGACTAGGTAGCAGGCAATAGGTTCTGTAAGCAACTGAAGTAGTAATTTTCTAGGTAGGAACACTTAAGCAACAGCTGTAATGCTGTTGCTTAAAACATTGCCCTGCCCTTTTTTGTTAATTACTCATATTTCATAACATAGGAGACACAGCCTCAGTATATTCAGCCCCCTGTATCCATGTGTTAGATTAGATTTGACCAACCACAGATAGAAATTTCTTGAAAAGAAAATGTGTCTTACTGAATATGTTTTCTCATCTCTTCCCTGATCAATGCAGCATAATGACTATTTAGTTTTATTAGCTACTAGAAGTGATCTAGAAACAATTTCATATATAGAAGGCACTGTGTAAATACAGCTTTATTTTTCAGAAGAGACTTGCTCATCAAGGATTTGGTATTCCTGAAGGTCCTGGCACCAGTCCCCCATAGATATGGGAGATGACTCCACCTCCATATACCCAACCAGCTCATCCTAAAGAGTTTTGAAAGCCAGTAGAGCTGTCTCTCCCAGTATGCTAAAAGGATGTTTCCCGTGGAAATAACATCACTGGTGATAATGTTAAATAGTCTCTCTTCCACAAATATTTCTCCCAAACTTGTTAGGGTCTTAAAATAGTCACCATTTGTTCAGTTTTGTAGTGGCATGTCCATTACAAATAAGACAGAATAGGTGCTAAAATATGTACTGATTGAATAAACAATTATAGTAAATAAATACTGATGGGCTGAATGTGTGAATGAAAAATGTTCTGTGGCCAGAATGAAGATATGATGGCAAAGCAAATATTAGCCATGCTGAGATCCATTGACTCTTCTTCCTGTACACTTGGCCAAGAAGCTGGCCAAGACAGTGCCTAATTGCCTTAATCACAGCCAGATGGAACCATGTGACTGACCGAGTTCAGGTAGATGTCCGGGAAATTGCTTTCCTGGTTTTTTCATTTTTCTGTTATCCAAGACTGATGCAACAATGACTCTGCTGCAGCCATGCCAATGAGGACCATGTCCCAGCAACTGGCAGAGAAACAACGGAAAGAAACATGGGTCCCTGACTAACTCCTCGGAGATCAATCAAGTTATCAGATTACAGAAAAGAGAAATGAATTAGCAATTTTTCTTGATCCACTGCATTCTAGGGATCTCTTTGACCACCCCATCCCCCGAGAAAGTATGACTGATACAGTAAGCAGATGTAAACAACATGAATGCCATGAAGAACATCGATATCCATCTTGACCTTCACAAGTCAGCCTCTTTCTAGGGTTCAAGAGAGATGCAAAACTGGTTTTTAAAATGTTTTGGCTGTAAATAGAATACTTGATGACATGAAACATTCTGAGGAGTTTTGATGAATCAATAGCATTTTGTGAGAGATTTCTATCTAGAAAGATGGTTCAAGTCAGCTACCATTTTGTCGCTATGACCAGTGCCTGAAATAATCAATTTATAAGGAGAGAAAGTTTATTTTTGTTCACAGTTGTAAAGCTTCCTGGGTTTGGACTTCAGACACAGTGGCAGATCATGGCAGGGATGTTTGGCAGAAGAAAACAGCTCACCATACAGGACAGGAAGTGAAAGAGAGAGAAAAGAGATGGAGGTCCCACATTCCCATCGATATAAAGACATCCCACTAGGCCTCACTTCCCAGTGAAGCCTATCTGGAAACCAAAACTTTAAACACATGGAAATTTAGGAAAACAATCAACGTCTGAAGCACAGGGGGAAGGAAACAGAAGTTTCTAGATGTTGAACTTAGACAATTAGGAAATTATCTGTTCTAAGCTGGGAAAGTTGAGAGAGTTTGGGAACAAAATCATGAGTACAACTTTCCAAATGTTAAACTGGAGAGAAAAGTTTGGTTTTGTTTGTTTCTTTGTTTTGTTGCTGTTGTTGTTGCTTAAGGAAGACAACATTCTGGGATTCAGCTTCTCTAGTAACATTTGGTTGATAGGTTTTGGTTCCACAGGACTTCTTGGTACTTTCGGTCCACTAATGCACAAGAGAAACTCAACATGGAATACATAGCATTAGGTAGATTGAGATGATCCAGGGCCATCTCCTCAGAGAACTGAGGCTTGTGTTCTCCTACTGTACACTACAGTTCAAATTTAAAGTGTGCGTTAGTGCCACTCTGCATGGGTGGAGCCAGGGTGTGGAGTGAGGTGGACTGATTAAAGAGTCTTGCATCAGGAAAATGTGCTATGACTGAAGAATCCATCCTACCTGAGAGAGTTCTTACTTTGTAAAATTCATGCCTTGAAAGGCAGGTATTAGTGGGGAGCACTTAGCTAAAAGCCAAGAGGAAACAATTCTGGATTTACTGGGATCCAAAGTTAGTGATGGAGAACATTAAGGACAGCCTTAAAACTTTCTAAGGTAGAACAAATGTTCTGATTTGAGTGTTTCTTATAATTATATTAAAAAAATTCAGACTTCTCTGGCACAGGTCCCCAAAATTTACAAAGAAGTCAAGAAATTGGTCATCAAAAAAACAGATAATCCAATAAAAAAAAATGGGGAACAGACCTAAACAGAGAACTCTCAACAGATGAATCTAAAATGGTTGAGAGACATTTAAGGAAGTGCTCAACATTTTTAGCCATCAGAGAAATGTAAATTAAAACAACTCTGAGATTCTATCTTACACCTGTAAGAATGGCCAAGATCAAAAACCCTGATGACAACTTATGCTGGAGAGCATGTCGGGTAAAGGGAACACTCCTACATTGCTGGTGGGAGTGCAAACTGGTACAGTTGCTCTGGATATCAGTATGGTGATTTCTCAGAAAATTAGGAAACAACCTACCTCA
>LOJH01044035.1:0-13874 GCA_001685095.1 Ellobius talpinus | reverse complement strand
GAGAATGCTGGAAAGGAGGAAGCCCATTCTTCCCAGTCCAGCCCAGACCACCAAAGGAGCAACGTGACATGCCCCACTGAAAAAAGTACTGAGCCACATGGCTAACATAGATAGGAATAATGGGTTAATATAAGCTACAAGAGTTAACAAGAAGCCTGGGCTAGTGGGCCAATCAGTTTTATAACATATGGAGATCTCTGTGTGATTTTCTTTGGGGCTTGCCAGCTGTGGGTATTGGGCAGGACAGAAACCCCAACAAGTAGGCCCTCATGTTACACTATAGTACAAAACATTTATTTGGCTCACTGTTTCAGAAGGTTCTATCACAGGGATAAGGATGTCTCAGAGGGTTCTCATCTATCATGGACGGTAAGAATAGAGAAATGGCTCACTCCATGGCAATATGATCATATCTGAGAGGCAGTTTATACTGCAGCATAGCCATATCTGACAGGAACTGCAAAATTCATAAAGCCAGCACAGCTGCTTGACAAAGATCCACCAATATTAAGTCACATGATGGCTGCCATACCACTTTTCACTTTGATCACTGCCTGTTGCATACTTGGGGTACTTTTAATATTTGTACCATTTGGGGATATTGGATGGCTGGAAAATTTCTTATAAATCATTTATGTCTTCTCCCAGGAGTACTGCTTCTATGCTTCTCCAGGAAAGTCCTGAACATGCTATCCCTCCCACTTTTAGGGAGATAGCCTTATCTACTTCAAAAACCTTCTTGTGCCTTAGAGACTGTGACACACATAAAGAAGCCAGAGGTCTCTTTATGAGGCTATGAGATATTCTTGAACCATCTGTCCCTGTCATTACTCAGGAACAAGATCAAAACAAAGTAAACTTTAAAAGGTCAACAACTTTAGGTGGACTGGAGGAGTGGGCCAATGATCTGATTACAAACCTCTTCCCACTATACACTCATGCAATTACGTGGCATATACAGCAACAAAGTTAGGTTAGCTAAAGTTAACTCTGCCTTACACAGAGGCTTATATTAATGGGCAAAGAATGATGTAGAAAGATGAAAAAAGAATGAGATGTCAGGACCACTCTTTTTTAGAAAAATTAATCTCATGCAGAGTCACTGTGATGTCATAAGACCAAAGAACAAAAGAATGACAGAATTAGACATATAAACAAATTCTATAAAGACATACAATTTAAATGTTGTATCATGCCAGAATTTGAATAATAACCGCAGCAGTTTGTTCTGAGGATTTTTCTTGAGCACTCTCATCATTAAGAATTAATAATACACTGCCTGGAACTGGCACTCTGCTTGGGCTAGCTTAGAGATTTGTTTTGGTCCAGTGTCCTTGTGGCCACAAAAGTTATTATCTTGAAAACTCGATATCATAAGTCTTTAGATTCTTAAAAATTGAGCTATGGGTTTAATGAGTAAAAATGGTTATAAAGATAACTGTTTATCAATGATATCTAAACTTGAGGGAAAATTATTGTAAAAGATAACTGTTCAGTCATGATTTGTCGATGAATACTAGAAGATATGCAAGAGGGAGTTAAATACATCTACAAAGACAAAAATGATATGATCTATGTTTTTGAATAACATGAATCTAGCTTTGCATACTGAATTCTGTGTAAATAAAGAAACACTCTGACTGCCAGTCAGTCAGGCTTCAAGATTCTCCCAACCATCATGCCTGGCTCATTCTTATCTCACTGACTCCTTACCTCCTCTCTTGGGATCTATGAACTGTTGGGGCCGGCCCCTGGAAACACAGCAGCAGACCGAGAAAGAGAGAGTGTAAATTGAACCAGGGGTGCTAGAGTAACTTTCTAAAGTCTACTCCTATGTGTTCTGCCTGCTAACTAGATTCTTCCCATGTTCTAAGACTCTACAAACACCCAAAAAAGCTCCAACAGGCAGGGAAAAGCTGTTTAAAACATAATCCTGTAGGCACACTCTAGATCCAACTACACAGAAGCATAGGATATTGCTGACTCGGGGACTAGATGGAGGACACAGGCTCAGATAATCCTGTACTTGAGCACTGGTGCTTTCATTTGTGTTTTCTGGGTGTATTGTTCAGGATTATCTAGAAGAAAAAAAACTTACAGAATCATAAGATTTATGTGGTTTATTACAATGACTTACAGGTTGTGATCCAACTGGTCTAATAATGACTGTTTCCTAATGGAAGATTCAAAAATCCAGTAGTCCCTTAGTTCAGGAGGCTGGATGTCTTATCTGGTCTTAATTAAATGCTGGAATCCTGAAGAAGTAGGCTCTAATAACCATGAAGGAATGGGGCTTGTTAGTGAGGGTGAGAGCAAATAGGCAAAAAGAGAAATATCCCTTCACCATGTCTTTTATATAGGCTGCCAGAAGAAAGTGTGGTCCAGATTTAAGATGGATCTTCTCCTCTCATAAGATCTGGATTCAAAGAGGGTCTTCCCACTTCAAATGAATTTAATTAAGAAAATTTCCACTGGTCAGGAAGTGGTGGCACACATCTTTAATCCCACTATTTGGGAAGCAGAGACAGGCGGATTTCTGTGAGTTCGAAGCTAGCCTGATCTAAAAGAACTACTTCTGTTACACAGAAAAACCCTGTCTTTCAAAAACAAAACAAAACAAACAACCAAAAGAAAAAAATATCCCTTACTGATGTACCCAGGTATTTGAGGCTTACTTATAGTCAGTTGTAGCCTAGTTGACAACCAAAAATAGCCATGACACTGGGCTTGAATGTTTTCCTTGTATAATAAGGGAATGTTTAGATAACAATTGTCTATGCTCTGTCACAGCTGAGAAGATAAAATATTCATTTCTTGTGGCAAGAAAAAAATATCAATTTTACTTATTCACAGGCAGAGATTTTCAAAACACACTATTGATATCTCTTTCTCTTACACTACCAAAATGTTTTCACCCTACATAAGATAAATACCTTTCAATCCAACAGGTATAAGCACTCTGACATTGAAAGGTCTTTTAAGTAATTGCCTGCGGTTAGTTCACCATTAAAGCAAGAACTACTGAACTCTATAATTCAACTAAAAAAGCCATGTATAAATCCATGCTGAAGAGAGTTCTGCCTGCCACCATTGTGTCCTATCTCATACAATGTAAATGCTAAGGGGACAATTCAGGTTGCCCTCACTAATGATGGCTCCTAGACTGATTTGTTGTCTATGCTCTGGACCAGTAGGATGCCACTAGTCACTGGCTAGAGGACAGAATACTCACAACATTAAAATAACTGGAAGTCACAGCCTTTGGCATTAATGGAGCAAGCAACTCTTTCTTATGGCATAAAATAAATAATTACTAATCATTGGGAATAATTCTATGTGACAATGAAACAAGCAGAAATAAGAAAGATAAAAAAATAATGATTTAAAAATTGACATACTATCATGGAAAATGAAATACCCTTCCCCAAACCATTCTATTCTAACCCACACATGTTTTTCATAACACTAACTTACAATTACTAATAACTTATTGTTTTGAGTCTTTTAAATCATTTGAATTAGCATGAAACCTTATGAAAAAGTACTATATTATTTTCATTTTCTATATACATACCAAAACAAAGAGAATGGGCACATTGCCCAGTCTCATGCCCTGGTACAGGAGATAACCATCCAAAGAGTTGAAAACCAGAGCTTGCCTTCATAATCATTAAGTGTGATTATTAGCTCAAATATTATCAAGGTGAAAGTGTATGTGTTTCTTTTCTATACTTATTTTTTTCTTTTCTTTCTTTGTCTCCCTGTCTCTGTCTCTGCCACTGTCTTTCTGTGTGTGTGTTTGTGTATGTGTGTGTGTGTGTGCATGTGTCTCTATATATTTATTTATTTTCCTATATCTAGTAAAGCAATGCCAAGTCCCATTCTGACCCACCAGTTTGAATGCTGAAATGCTGATCCCAATTAACTTCATCTCAGAAAACCTTTTTGTTCCTTTCCTTAGTCTACTTGGTCTCCTTTTTAACAAAAGTGCTATAATTTTTGTACCTTACTGCAAACAAGTAAACAAATCCAGAAACCCATTTATCTTCATTCTAGAGGCTAAACAGTCCAAGTTCAAGTACTGATAAATTCAAGGTCTGGCTAGGACTCCATTGTTTATATATGTATTCATATGTGGCTCCCACAGGAAAGGACTCTCTTCTTTTTAGATCCTTATAAGGAAACTCATGCCATGTGTGAAGGCCCCACCCTCATGACCTATCTTCCCTCAAAGCTCTCATCTGCTAAGATCATCATGTAAGGAAAGACATTTTAGCATCTATATTCTGCCCATAGAAATTACCACCCTAGGATTGTTTTTACGGGTGTTTTAGGTCTAGAAACTGAATAAAGATGTGTTTTTCATTTTTTTATTTATGTATTTGAAAATCTATCTGCCCATCCCACTTGAATTTTAATAGTTGCACTCTCTGATTCTCTAATTATGTAAAGAAACTAACAAAACTTCTACTGAACTTGAACTATGTCAGGAAACTAGAAAATGACCCTCGGGTGTTCAATGGTTCTTTTTAGAGTCCATAGATGACTGGATGGGGTAGGAGTCACATAAATTCATCTAGAATATGTCAGCAAGTGCAACTTGCCAAAGACCAGGATGCACACACAAGCACAAGACCAGGACACACACAAGCACACATATTCTGGGGAGAAGATTCACAACTGTGTCAGGAATCCTGAAAGTTTTTAAACCATGGGACGCAAAGACTCCTGCTCTGGACCTGAAGACTAAGTTACCTTCCTACTTCTTTAAGGCCATGACCACATCATTCTTCAGTTACTTTCCTTATTGAATTATAATGCTTGATATATTTCTGACAAATTTTCTAAAAGATAAAGATTGACTCATACAAAAGCTCCACATCTATTGGATATTATCCTATTTTTATATTTTATCTTCTTGAGAGATCTTTTGCCATTTAGTCATAAAGATTTTGGGGGGGTCAGTTTGAAAATCTTACTTTGCACAATGTTTCGTATGTCCTTTCTTTCTTCTCTTTCTCTTTATTTCTTTCATTCTCTTGAAGATCTTTTCATATTTTCTTCACTGTTCTCTGAAAGTTGTTATTTCAATTTGTCCTAAACACCCAAAATTTTAAAATAAAAGAGAAAGGAAAATAGTGAGTAGGCTTTATTGCTACCAATTCAGGAATGGAAGTTGAACTGCTCAAGTAAATGGAAAGAGCATACCATTGCCCTGATTGTTTTAATGCCCCAGCGAGTGCTATTTCAAGAGTGGAACATATTTGCTGAGGAAAGGGGCAATGCTATGTAACTATACCAGAATTATACCCAGCAACAGAATATTTACATCACAAAAAAATCCCAGTGCATATGATTTACCTTCTAAAAAGGAAGTACCAAACCCTGTGCTCTCACTGTTCTGTTCATGAGAAGTAGCACATGTATATGTATGCACACACACACACACACATGCACACACACACACACACACACATACACACACACATACACACACACACAGTCCATTAGACAATGTGAATGGGTCATATACTGACATGACTACCAGTGGTGCTGGTCTGGCCTCAACTCTCTATTGATGTTGCATAATCAAAATGATTTAGGAAGAAAGTTTTATTTTGTTATACTCATGGTGCCAATTAGAGTGCCTGATTAGTCTAGTAATCACAGATCTCTGGTAATGGGGTAATAGGGAAAGTTACGTGAAGTTAACAAGCTGGCAGAGGCAAGTAAGAAAGATTTAAGATGTTGTGTGTACTAAGGCTTCACATTATACCCCATAAATGCATGTAATTCTATGTGAATTAAAATTTTAAAATATTTTATCACTATAAAGGGTGAAAACATTTTCATCTCCATATCCTCAAGGGAGTACAAAGTTCTGTTTTTCTGTCTGAAGAAACTAACATAGCAGCCAACAATTATCTACTGTGCATAACATAAAAGAATTTCAAATACTCTTGCAACATGTGCAATGATGAAGTCATGCTTACGTTATCAGCAGTACAGCCCATGTTACCAAATCCAGAAGTACACTTTAATAAATTTAAGCCCATGTGCTTTGATCTGTTTTTAATTCACATTATTCCGTCATATATCATTTTTAGATCAAGAATTTACTTGGATCTATAGTTTACCTTAACATCAAGAAAATGAAATCTCCTTCACAACAGAATCTGACACAAAAACAATTCATTAATTTGAAGAATATGCTATTACTTAAAGTATAAGATTAGTTAATGCTTTCCTTGTGTATAGATCCCAGCTACATCTTTATCAATGATGATTTTTTTCACTGATCACCTTAATAGTGAACTGAATACTCTGTTCTTGAATTTAAGTTGGTTTTGAAAGAAAATGAAATTTCTCAACATTTGCGTGTAAAACAAAGCACAGCTTTTGAAAAAGATATTTTAATCCTTTCCTAAATGTTTAAGTGGCATTTTTAGCACATGGAGCAACTTATACTACTTAACAATGTTACCTTTATTAATATGTCTTCAGAAGCCAAATTCCAAAACTGTTGGCTGTCTTGTTTTAGGTACATCCTTTATTTTCTGTATAGATCCTGTCATGTCAATATCTCTGATTCTGTTAGCTTTTGCTTATCTCTCCCAATCTGTCTCTCTCATTTGCCCCCACATCTCTTTCTCCCTCACCCCTTTCCCCTTTCAATTATCCCTCACACTCTTAGGTATATGAGTGAAACAGTGAAATGCTAGTATGTATCTGTGTGAGAGAGAGTGCAAAATGTAGAGAGCAATTGCACTGGAAAGTGAGAGGGGGAAGATATATCTCCAGTCTAATGGCAGGAAAAAATCAGTTTCATTGTGTCCCTGAAATCTTAATTGAGTAAAATTCCTTAGTTGCCCTATGGACCTGGAGAAAGTCTTGTTTAGGTTTTCTTCCATGACATTGATTGCATGTATTCTCATGGTAAAAATATGAAGTCTGCTTTCACTAGCATTGCAACAATTCTGCCTAAATATGTCTGAAAGTAACTGGATTCTAACTGAAAAGTAGCAGAAAGAACCATCAGTCAATGAGGCTATGCTATAGATTAAACTCAATCATCAGTCACCTTTGATAATCTTGATCTGTAATGCCATCTCCAGAGGCTAAGGTAAGAGAATCACTTAGTTTAATATAGCAGTTCATAGACCAATCTAGCAAAGAGAGTAACACCACCCCTTTGCATTAAATAGAAAAACAAAGCAAACAGATAAACAAAACTTCAACAATAAACCTTCATTGCTTTATATATCCTATTATATAATGATAGAAAAAAATAAAACAAAGTAACTGCTGTTGTTCCGGTCACTGATCTTTTGTTTCTCCTGCTATCCCATTGGCATAGCAGGTATCAGATCAGATCCCTGTTGTAGCTCAGCTTTTTGCTTTATTACTTAACATATCTTGAGGCATTTAAACATCTGCTCGATTTACTAACAGGTAGTCTTAGCCCTGAATGGATTCCTAGCTATACATGTTTAACAGTAGGACACCTACATTTTCCTCCAATTTTCCACTGTAATTCAAGTTCATTTCACTTCTTATATTTTCAGCATGCTTATCTTTCATATATTCCTTCCAGTATTAAACATTTACCCAGGTAATGTACAGTATAGTGCCTCAAACACTGCATCTAAATCAGCAAATGTTGTTAGGCACTGATCTTGCTTAGAGATGCTGGCCTGCTTACCATTAGCAGAGAAGCTAATGTTGGAGCAAGGGAGGAATAAAAGTTAGTTGTATTTTTTCATTATATACTTATGAGACTACAATTTAATTACAACATTCTCCCTTTCCTTTCCTCCATAGCTGCTTTACTTCAATTTCCTGGACTCCTTTTTCAGCTTTTGATATTGCATGCATATGTGCTTTTGTATGTACATATACATATATATGTGTATATGAATATATATACACATATATTCTTAAATGCAACTTGTTTAGTGGGTGCAATATTATTTGCATATGTGTTTTCAGGGCTGATGATGACTTGGCACAGCACAATCAGTTGGTATGTTCCTCTCCCTTGGTGGAGGAGGCTATTTCACCTGCTTCCAGCTTCACTCAATTGCTTGTCATCCTTTGTGTGGGGCTGAGGTCTCATGGCTCCATCCTGTTCTTCAGGTTCATTTAGTGCCATCCTTGTTCAGCCGAAATTTTGGTGGTCATGTTGGTGAGACTTTTTGGGCACCTGGTGTAAAAATCTATAAAAATCTGTCTTTATACCCACAGATAAATGTAGTCTTTACCCATCATAAAGAAACCTTCCTCTGCAACAGAAGAAAATTACTATGGAAAACCACAACCAATGGATACATCTACAAACCACTCCTACACCTAAGGCTTGAGGATCATTGTTTAAAGATTGTTAGACATATCTTTTACAGCATAAAAACAAAACAAAAAACTTAACTAGAAACTAAGTGTTCTCCTGACTACTTTTTACCCACTTCATCTGAGTAGATCAGTGTAGAAAAGGACCAAATGTCATAAAAATTATGTCAAAGGTTGTCAACAATGAACCTAAAATTTACTCATGCAAACATAACAATTTCACACAAAGGAAATGCTACAGGAACAACACACTTAAGATAAAAAGAGACATGACTGTAGATGTAGCCTGTTAAATTCTGAATGAAAACAGAAGCAAGCAATCAAAGGACATGCAGGGGAGACAAGTCTGCAGATAGATGGCTATGGGTACCAGGGCTCATCTCTGGATAATCGCCTATGGACGAATAGAGTGAATTGACACCCGTGATGAGTTTCTATTAGGAATCACCAAAAAGGTGGGTACTGTACTAAGGATTCACATTTACTAATTCTCTTAGAGATTATATTATGGAACCAAAGGCAGTAACTAAGTCAATGAGACAGAATTGAAATGTAAGTGACATCATTGTCAGATTGTATTAGACAGAAGATTTTCATTTATAAGAATTTGCAAGATATTACATGTATGTGTGTAAGAAAGGAAGAACGTGTGTGTGTGTCCCTAGAGAGACAAGAGAGAGAAAAAGTGAGAGTGAGAGAGAGAGGGGGGATGGAGGGAGGGAGAGAGAGGTGAGAAAAGAGAGAGAGGGAAGGAGAGCAGAGCATGCACTGACCACTCAGTAAAAAACACAGCTCTGAAACATGCAGGGAGTGAGCCTTCTAGAAGACATAGAAGCCTCAACTATGCCATCCCTTTCCCATAATGAGATTCCTATTCCTGCTCTGTTTGAAACATGGGCATTTCAAATGGCACAGGTGTACCAACAGGGCAACTATTTCACTGGATGCCCAACCACAGGACACCTCATCAACAACACCTCAACAGGAAAAAAATGAATTTGTCCTCAGCAATATGGCACTTGTGTGTCCAGGGAAGCATGTTCATAAGATTTTCTGTTTTACTTTGCTTTTTTAAGTATCATAACGTTGCCTCTGACCACCTCTAAAACACAATGCCAGGATGAAAGACAGCTCCTCCCTGCTGCCAATGGTGCAAGCCACACTTTCTCAGAACACCCAGACCTTACCTTTGTTTGTCTGCATCTGTTCCAGTTAGTCACTTTATAGCCCTCATTAGTATCACATGCTTTAAATTAGTGCACAGCCATCTTACAAATCCAAGGGAGAAATTACAGATTCTTTCCTAAGAACACATTTCCCCCCAAGATATAGATATTACAAAATGTTCTAAATAATCCAACACAGGTTTTTCTTTCTGTTTGACCTAGCATCATTTCTATTGGTAAGTGAACAGACTGGCAAATTTGCATAACATAAATGATGAAGCTGAGAGAAAGGGTAGGATAACAAACAAAGTTTGGAGAGAAACATATTTATGTAAACACAGATTCAATATCTATATTTCCCCTTCAGTAGCTCTGTACAAGGGAGACTGTGAAAACCTCAACGGAGAAAAAAATCTGCTAAAGTTCCTTCTGTCCTCTATTAGCTATGCATTCTTTATTTAATATATCTAAGATCCCATAAATATCAAAAGGTTATAGTAATAACTACTTTAAGAGTTTACTGGGGAGATAAATATAGAGTTCCTGGAAAAGTGGCATTTCATTGAAACTGCTGCCTCCACAGTTCCATCTCTATCTTATTTCAAGAAATAAATAAGTACTTTTAAGCATGTGATCAGGGCTTAGCTCCCCGGGAACCTGTTCAGTTGGTGGTGTGGTAGATTGTCTCGACTTTGATTCCTTCTCAGGGGTGTGCAGGATTATGTTCTCATCCACTCTGTGTCATTTCAAATAAATAAATCTCCATGTTTCCTTTCTGTAACTTCATACCAATATATCTGCTTTGTGGCCTACATAACAATGGCACACTGTGGCTCAGAGGATGTGTGGAAAGGATATTTGTATGGCATTGTGGCTATCATTTGCCATGCCTAAGCTTAACACTCAGAGACTCAACTTAAAGGGGGTTTAGTCTCACTCTAAATGTCACAGAAAATTTTCTTCCCACTAACGCCACACCTGCTTCCCATTTCTCTAACCATATCAATTTATAGTCTACTTAATCCCAACAGGGCCATCTGCCTTCTACCAGTTTGTGTTGGTTGGTTTGGGTTTTTAACTTTTTATATTTTACCTTGACCTAAAAGGAAAGAGCTATATTTTTGACTACAAGTCAGATCAGTAAGACTTTTAGATTTTAAATGTCATTATTAGAGTTTCAACTTGCTCTTACCACCTTTGCCTTAGAAGACAGCCTTGACTAACCTGCTGCAATACCAGTCTCCAGTTCATGTGCTGGAAATGGTCACAGAAGCAAGGGTACAGGTGAGCCACACTATCTTACATGGGTTTGGAACTTCCCATATATAGTGTGTTTCCTTTCTTAACTAAATGTTAGTGTCTCTAGTGTGAAAGCCACCCTGACTTTGAAAGTTCTCTGCTTTACTGAAATGGAGTCAGCAGGGTCTGAATGGCATTTGGTACTGAAAGCAAATCCTAGTCATCTTATTTTACAAAACTACAACAAAAACTCATTGGCTTTGTGAGCACTGAGAGTGGCTGTTCTACTAAACAATGAGTAAAAACCCTTCCCTAGTGTGGGGAGTTAGTCATTACCCACTGGAATTACCTTTGGGAAAAATTGCAATGACCACATCTGTGTAACACAGTTTTGTCTTAGAATGTCAAGAATAGACTTCCCTTTGTGCCCCCTTATCAGTGTTTAACCGCTTACTAAACTCGGTTTCAGAAATTCTGCAATATTGTTTTTTGTATGCATTTTAAATCAAATTTCAAAGAAACAAATTATACTGCTTTATTTACCGGTGAAACAAAGGCCATTGTGTTTTACAACATTAACCCCACTCTCCCTAAATTCAACTTCTAGAAAGAACAAAATTATTTCACTAAATTTCTTAAAACAATATTTCATTAAATTTCTCAAAACAAAAACAAATCACATTCTTACTTAAATTAAACTTATCAGTGGTGTTCTTCACCCCATTCCTCATTTCAATAATATGGGTAAGAAAGGTGCTAACAGCTACAGCTAGTTCTGTGTTAGTCGCTGAGCAGAGTGTTGTAGGAGACCACTTGTTTGTTTCCTGGCCACCCAGCAGCTCAGCCCCAAAATAACCACACGGAAACTGCATTAATTAAATCACTGCTGGCCCATTAGCTCTAGCTTCTTATTGGCTAACTCTTGCATGTTAATTTAACCCACTTCTAGTAATCTGTGTATTGTCACGCGGCTGTGGCTTACTGGGTAAAGTTCTGGCATCTGTCTCCTGCAGGGCTACATGGCTTCTCCTTACTCTGCCTTCTTCCTCCCAGCATTCAGTTTTACCCACCTAGCTCTACTCTACCTTATCAAAGGCCTAAGACAGTTTCTTTATTAATCAATGGTGTTCACAGCATACAGAGGGGAGTCCCACATCAAAAGAGAAGGCAAGAAAGTGTCTGAACAGACAGCCTTTAAAGCCAAACAGAACATGTGCATACAGTAACAAGTAATGATTTGAAGGAGAGTTAGGAAGGTTATATGGGAGGGTTTGATGGGGAAAAGTAAAGGGAGAAACTTTATAATTAAATTTCAGTCTCAAAAATAAAAAAAATCACAAAGGAGGAAAGTGTATTCTTTATAACCATCATTCAGTCTCCACTCTACCCTCATTTTGTTTCTTCCCAGGTTGGCCCCAAACTTTCTCCAGATATTTTTCCTACATCTTTTCTTTTCGTGGCCATCTCTTGTGTCTTTATTTTTCATATAAAGGCATCCATAAACATTCCTGCTGCATGGGAGCATGCTCTTGAGAATTCAAAGACATGACGGAAAGCCTACTAGTGGCAAATAGGTGACAGAGCTTGGTGAACAACCTCTAATGTAAGGACAGCTTAACCTATCATTCGGAGCACCCATGAAAAATAATAACAGTATTTGTGGTATAACAGGTATAAAATGAACATTTTTAAATTTTACCATAATAAATCACTGCTCCTCAATGGAAACCAATGAGAATGCAATCATTAGGAGTTATCAAGTACTAAGATAGATTATCCATAAGTGTCCTAGCTTTCCTGATACTGATTTGCTAATCTTGATCAAGAGAATCTTTCTTTTCATAGATTCATTACTTCTATTTTTAGTTGTGCTATCTCTCAAGGACAGAATGACATATTAATTTATTCCTTTGTCAGGCACAGAGGCATTTACATTAAATATGCTTTCAGGTGGTAGTTAAGTGCAAAATATTTACAACATTCATGAGACTCATTCCTGGGAGATAGTCAATGAAATCAGTATTAGACAATGCAATCCTGGCACTAACTAGTTGTGATCCTGTAAGCTGCATTAGACAATGCAGTCCTGGCACTAACAAGTTCTAATATCCTGTAAATTACTTAACATCATGAAAGATCATTTATAAATTGAGAACATGAGGGTTACATTGTAAATTTTTATGTAAATAAATGAAAGTTATTTTAAGGAAATTAATATATTTGTAAATCATTGGTTTCCAGTGACTACTGTGGCAGTGGTGATAATAATTTAATAAAATGTTAAAAATATCAAGATAAAAAGAAGTCTTAGGAAAAGCATTTTTGGTGGATTCTCATAAACCCAAGTTTTAATTAGGCAACTTCTGATGTTCTTATAGATAATTAATCAGACTACTGATACAATATAGGTTGAGCTTAATTCTCTACCAGAGAGTAGTTGCATTTGCCACCTGTATGTTAGAAATTTTGGAAAGTCAACAGTAGTAAAGAGCTGAGAAAATATCCACCATTGCTTCTTATACATTTCTGTGGACTGCAGGTGGTGAGAGGCTCACCATAAAATCAGTCATTTCTGACTTCAGATAGTATCTCATCCCCTGAGACTCAAAAAAATGAAATTAGCTGGAAGATAATGACAGTACCAATGACAAAGATGGATATTTGCAGTAGCTTTAAAAAAATCATCTTCCAGTTATGCACAGGGGACATTATCAAATCAAATTCAAGTATATAAATACAATCTTCAGATACTCATTAGCACTTTGTTCTGTTTGTTTCTATGCTCCTGCCCTTTCCCTTAATGATGCATTACAGCTATAAGACATGAACAGAGTCACCAGTGGCCAGGCTCTGCATCCTCTGGGAAACCGATGGGTGCTAGAGGTACCACAGGAGAGAGGGAAGCTAAAGCCAAGGGAGACGGGAGACACTCACTGAGAAGCAAGACTTTCACTCAACCAAATAACATCCAAGTAATCCATCTAACCACTTCTGTTAGGTTTTCACAGAACCTAGATTCTAAACATCAATGCTATAGAGACTAAGTAATATTTGACCTCGCTCTGTCTTTAAAAGTGTTATTACTAGGAAAAATTGGATAGTGTAGTAAAACTGTATATATAT
>LOJH01044034.1:0-11345 GCA_001685095.1 Ellobius talpinus | reverse complement strand
ACACACACACACACACACACACACACACACACACACACACACACACTCATCTGCTGTGTCTTTACTGACCTGAGGCTCCCACCATTCTGTTCCTTTACCCATGATCTCCTGTTCTCCTGAAGAGGAGGGTGGGCTATTTCATTTAGCTGGCTTTGTATTGACTCCTTTTAAGAAAATCACAGCCAAGGAGTAAAACTGTCTGTGCTGAGCAATTGAGTGGTGCAAGCTAGCAGGTGCAGAGAGAAGAGCATGGGGCTGGATGGCAAAGAAGCCTGCTCAGATATGCTCTGTAGTGGGATATTTGATCGCACTGTTATGACGATGGGTCTCTGCCCTTCCTTGCCTGCCTAAATCACCTTCTGATTGGTTTAAGAAAGAGTTGACCAGCAAATATCTAGGCAGGAGAAGATAGTCTTGACTTCTGGGCAGAGATAGGAATTCTGGGAAAGAATCTGACACGAGGGATTCACCAGTAAGCCGCATAAGAAGTCAGACATATGGTACTGAGGAGAGGTAAAAAGACGCATGGCAGAACATAGATTAATATAAATTAGTTAATTTTAGTTGGAAACAAGTCTAAGCTAAAGCCAAGCTTTCCTACTTAATAAGAAGTCTCTGTGTCATTATTTGGGAGCTGGCGGTAGAAAGAAAGACCTGCTACAATGCTCCTTGCATACAATGTTAACTCCAGTAAGGACCACTAATGGGATGTTAATTCCTGGGGAGGCATGGTTTCTTGCTGGTGAAAAGTAGCTCCAAGAGGGCCTGCATGTCAAAGAAGAGGATGGTTACGAACAGAGCCACATAGGGTTAAATGATGAGTAGATGGTAGACCTTTACAAGGTTGTCGATTAATTGGTTGGTTGGTTGGCTGACTGGCTGGATGGCTGGATAGCTGGCTGGTTAGTTGGTTGGTTGGTTGGTTGGTTGGTTAGTTAGTTAGTTAGTTAGTTGGTTGGTTGGTTTGCTGGCTGGCTGGTTGGTTGGCTGGCTGAATTATAGGTTTGTGGGATGAAGGCTCACTCAAATGCCCAGCACAGACAATTTTACTCTTTGACTATGATTTTCTCAAAAAGTTCTATAACCTCCCAAACCAGTGTCATCAAAAAAGCAAGTGTTCAAACACTTGAACCTTCAAGGTATTTCTTATTCAAACCACCACACTTAGCATCTGAAATAGCTAGATTTGCAAGCTCGAGCCATCACAGATGGATTCTTTTCTTTTAAGATTTTGTTTTTTATATTTAAGTGTGTGTCTGCGTGTGTATCTGTATGTGTGTGTGTGTGTGTGTGTGTGTGTGTGTGTGTGTGAACCTTAGAGCAGGTGTCTACAGGTCCGTAAAAGGGTGTCGGTTCTTCTGGAGCTGGAGTTGCAGGCGGTTGTGAGCTTTTTTGTTGTTGTTGTTGTTGGTTGTGGTTTTGATTTTTGGTTTTTGGAAACAGGGTTTCTCTGTAGCTTTGGAGCCTATCCTGGACCTAGCTCTTGTAGACCAGGCTGTCCTTGAACTCACAGAGATTTACCTGCCTCTGCCTTCCAAGTGCTGGGATTAAAGGCGTGCGCCACCACCGCCTAGCAAGGTTGTGAGCTTCTTGGCACAGGTGTTGCAGGTCCTCTGCAAGAATTGTACGTACTGTTAACCACTGGGCTACTGCTACAGCCCCTAGATTCTGGATTATACTTGCAGTCCAGTTAAGTCTACAGAGAAGACAGCTTGTCTTCAGTGCCTAAAACATTAGCAATAGAGACAAGTGAGACCCACTGGGAGGGTGAAGGAAAGACAATGAGTCCGTTCTTGTTAAGGAAAGGCACATAATCCAGGCTTCAGAGTATTTTCTTGATAAATGATTGACATGTGGGGGAGTCCAGCCCACTGTGCGTGGTGCCCTCCGGGAAGGTGGTCCTGGGTTGTTTAAGAAAGCAGTCTGAGCAAGCCATGGTAGCAAGCCAGGAAGCAGTGTTGCTGCATGATCTCTGCTCCAGTTCCTGCCTCCAGGTCCCTGCCTGGAGTACCTGCTCTGACTTCTCTCCGTGACAGATTTTAAACTGAAAACCGAAATAAACCGTTTCCTCCAAGATTGTATTTTTGTCATGGTGTTTCATCACAGCAATAAATCGCAATATTCTGTGTGCCATTCACACGTCCATGAACACAAGAAAAACTGAAGCAAGAGTGCTCAGGTTCTACTTCCAAAAAGAAAAACAGAAAAATAAAAATGACAGTCCCCAAGAGTTTGCTTTGAATTCCAATTTGCATAGCATCTTAAACACAGAACAGTAAGTTCTTTGAGAGGTGGCCAGTCAACGAAAAGGACTCTGACACGCTGCTGGTGGTAACTTCGAAGAAACTCAAAGGTAGAAAAGGTTGCCTAGCAAAGCTTATGAGGGTACAGGCCCCTAGCATCATCCTCAAGCCAATACGGGTCCGAGGCAGTTCTCGGTGGTTAAGCGCTGCTCTCCCTGGTAGGACGGAATAGCATTTTATCTTTGCAAAGCTGTGGGTAACCTATTTTTAGGCAAGACAAAAGATGCCGCTTTCCTAATACCAATTTATTTCAACTCAACAAAATTCTTCCTGTTTGGGGGTGGCTGGTATATTCTGGTCTCCCTCCGAAGAGAATGTCACATCAAATCTAGCCTGCACTGCACTATCTGCTGAGAACTTTGAACTTTGCCTGAATCCTGAGCTCCTGAGAAACAGGGATGGTTGAGTGCCATGTGACTTTTCCTAAGGAGACATGAACAAACAGCCTTCACCCTAGACAGGGCACTAATGACAGATCAAAGAAATGATCCTACCCAGATTGAGTTTAGTGACTCCATGAGTTTATTGGGGTCACCTACAGGAGCATGGGTGTCTCAAAGGCAGCTGCGTCTCACACAAAGGCCACCCCCAGTGTGGTGACAGATCACAAAAATTGATTTTGGAGTCTCTGCACAACTTGCAGGCGGCTCAGCGAAAGCTTCCTCTACCCAGCAACTGCTTACTGACTATGAAATCCTGGAGAGGGATTAGAGAAATAGCAAGCATTCTGAGCTTCCTGAACCTGCAAGTTATATCATTTCCTCAGTCCTAAATGCCTCCTTCAGGGAGGGGATGTTTCAATTCTGCGGAAGTCACTAAACAACACAGAAGAACACCACCCATCCTTTCCTGCTTCAGAAAAGGGATTACTACAAAGGCTCAGTGCCAATGATTGACAGACAGCAAGCTCCAGATGGCACCTGTGCCTATCTATCTGTGGCAAGCCAGACACAGACATCCTGACTCACCATTGCTAGCCGTAGCGGTAATTACCTGAGCTGTCTGCCCCACTAACCCATCTAAGCAAAAACACACACTGTATGAAATTAACCAAGTTTTCAGGGTTTCTCTTTTTCCTGGGCTCCTGAATTTTTGTCTACCTTTGACTTTATGCAAGCACTGGGAGCTGATGGAAGCTTCTGGAAAACAGAACAAGCCTTCCTAACGCAGGTGCCTGTTGAGAACCAATTGACCACAAGACAAACATCTTCAGCTCAGCTGTCCATCGCATCACCTGCTGGCTGCTGAGTCCATGCCTAGTTCTTCCTCTCCACCCGCTTTACCTCCTATAAAACAATTAGAAGTTTCAGAGCAGTTCCCACATGGCTCAGGAGGCTTCCGATACAAGGCCAGAGAATTCTGTCATGACAGTTCCCCCACCCATTCCCTGCCCCATCAGCTGGAGCAGCCTTTGCAACAGTCTCTTTTTAGTAGGTCTGAATTCGTTCTCTGTTATTTTTACTCGGCCCGAAGATAATATATGATATTTTAGAAGAGCATTCCACCTCTGTCCTGCTTGCCTTTATTAATGATTCCCTTTTATGGCTTTCAAGCCTTCATCCTTGCATCAGAAGCCACATGGGCAGAGAGATCAAATCCTTTAAGGTATTAACAAGCCCCTGCCTTCCTTGTAGCTTAGAATGGAAATGAATAGGTGGGGGGGGCCTTCATATGCAAACACCTCCAGATAATCAATTCCATTCTAATATCACGCTGGCTGCAGAATCACAGCTTCTGAGGCCTTTAATACATTTCCAGCTGACGCCTGGGGTGCCAGAGAATAACAAAGAAAACACAAGAAGGTGGATAAAGCTAAAATATTTCATGGGATCACAGCAAGTTAAAAGCCGGGCCAACTGCAAGCTGCAGAATGTCATTGTCAGTTTAGCCCTGAATGGGTCCAAATGAAAGTCACGAGTGTTTATAAATTACTAACTCTGTATTCTTGAAATACATATATCTTTTCCTGATATTCAGTAAGCTATTTTCAAATATAAAAGTGAGGCTGTATGAACTAACATTGGATTTAGTAACCAGCTCCCACCAGTTGCCCTCTCCTCCACACATGCACTATGGTAGGCAAAGGTGCACACAGACACAGACACATACACACACACATACACACACTAAGATGTTTTAGAAATAAATAAAATGTGACTAATATGTTTAATTTTAAATCATATTTACCTGCACATATTTAATGAACTGCTCACTGAAATCATAGCAAACATTAACATCCCCAGAGTGCACAAGACAAAATAAGGGGAACCGGCATTATATCACACAGGAACTAAAGAGTGTGCAAATTCGAGACTGCGGACACTAATAAGATGGAGTGGGAATGCTGAGGGACTGGTGGGTTTTAGTAAGCAAACATTCCCTGGCTTTAATGGGTTGTCCATACTTCCAGAAGCTTTCCTTACAGTCAGTGAGGAAGTGGATTCATTTGAAGAGGACGGGTCTGGACCTCTACTGGACTCTGGATCCATAGCACAGAAGGGGTTCCTAAAGGAAATACTCTAGAAAATGATAGAAGTAGGTACATCTAGCTAGAGAATCCTCTGAGTTATACAAAGGGTTCCATGAGCTACAGGCCCTAATCTGAGTAAGAAACGATGGTGATTCAACATCCAAAACCCCCCACATAAAGCCAGAGAAGACTCCATCCTCAGCCACCTGTGAGGTTTTGCTTGCATTACACACTGACTAATCTAATTGGTGTCAGGCGCCTGTCAGCCACTCACTTGTCCTGGGTGCTACTGTTGCTGAGCATTCCTTCTTCAACACATCCCAATTCAGGAACTTCAGAAGGACCAAGACCCAGCCAACGCCTCCACTCTAAACCCCATTCTTCAGACTACAAGATAACAAAATTCTGTTGTTTTAAGGATCTTGTGTGTTGGGCCCCCTGGAACTGGAGTTACAGATGGTTTTCAGTTGTCAGTTGCCATGTGGGTGCTGGAAATCGAACCCTACTCCTCTGGAAGAGCAGCAGGTGCTCTTAACTGCCGAGCCATCTCTCCATCCTTAAGCATCACCCCTTCAAACGGGAAATCTAACAATTAACTTGCAACACACTTCCTATTCTTTCTCACAGCCTTGATCCATCTACTGCCGGAACTGGGAACTGTTCATTCAACCTGACACCTGCACTTCTACTGGGAACACAGACCCACTGGGTCAAATGACTTTGTAAAAGTGACATGGTAACTTAACTCAGCATTTCTCCTCACATAGGACCACCTTACTCTAGCTACATTTCCTCATCTTGCTTGAAGAAGTCCCTAGACTTCCCTCTGTCTCCAGTTTAAATCATGGGACATCCAGGTACAATGGTCGTTGCCTGTGGCCCAACTACCTGGGAGGCTGAAACAGGAGAGTCACATGAGCCGAGAAGTTTGAGACCAGCCTGAGAAACAGGTGACCTTACCTCAAATACTAATACCAAAAATAACTGAATGAATGAATAAATAATGTTATGCTGAATGTCTGTCACTGGAAGCTACCATAAACAATTCTATACATACCTCTGACTTTGAAGGGTAATAAAGTTGACTCCTCCAGGCTACTGTACAAATTAAATAACTATTTGGCTGTCAGGATAATGGGTCAGGATGCAGCATTACTTGCATCGAGGCACTGATCTTTTAAGATTTACTCTGTGTGTGTGTGTGTGTGTGTGCAGGTGCCCTTGAAAGATATCAGACCCCCTGTAAGTAGAGTTGCAGGCAATTGTGAGCTGTCCTGCCCAATATGACCACTGCAAACCAAACTCTAGGCCTCTGCAAATGCAGCAGGCACCCTTAACCTTTGCCCTAGGCATTGATCCCCAGCAGGAGAGGGAGAGCCATGGGGCTTTGATTTTGCTGTTAAAGACTGTGATTGAGGGGCCATCAAGATGGCTCAATGGGTAAAGGTCCTTGTAGCCCAGTCAAAGAACCTAAATTCAATCCCTGGAATCTAAATGGTCAAAGGAAAGAACCAACTCCTACAAATTGACCTCTGATCTCCATGCCTGTGCAGTAGTGCACACTTGCATGGGTACACACACACACACACACATGCACGGGTACACACATGCACACACACTGTGATTATTCTTCTTCTACTGTTCTTGGATAGAAAGACCACAGGTGGATTGTCACAAAGCCTGTTAGACAACTTAGAAGCCAATGATCTTGCATGAGAGTATAGTCCTCCAAGGTAGCCAAGATAAAATGTCAAACACTGGAGTATGCACCATGTACAAGTACAATTAGCTAATATATTTAGTCTGAACAGATGTCTTCGGGGTTGGAAGATGCCCTTCCAATAAGATGATGCTGCCACCTGGGTCCCTCGGGATAATAATCCCACTCTCTTCCTACCTGTCCACTTGCTTCCATAATTTATATTTATGATCCTGGAAATAACAAATCTCTGAATTTCAGACCCAACCTGAAAAAGCGATATGAAGAAGTTCCTCTGCCAGTAAGGAATCCCTATCCACTCTGCCTAAACAGAAATCAGATGCTCACAAAGTAAGCTGATGTTTCAAACTACACCTCAAAGAATACTCACCAAGCAATCTAGCACTTGACTCGATCTGAAAACCCGAGTCACCATGATAACTTCCCTGAGACACTAGACACAGAAGCAGGTAACATGCTGGGAGCCACAGGCCACCAAAGCCACCAGATAAGAATTCTGCCTTATGGGATACTGTGGTGTTTACAGAAGAAAAGGAAGAACCAGGACACAGACAGAAAAAAAAAAGTCCCAAGGAAGACTTAGGAGAAAGCCAGGAAGAGCCTTAGGCAATTGCTTGGTATTGGTTGACTGGAGAAAGAGTCTCATGTAGTGCAGGCTAGCCTCAAATTCATTATGTACCCAAAGAAGACAAGAGGACTTCTAATCCTCCTGTCTCCACCTCTTGAATGCTGGAATTATGGATATGTGTTACACACGGTTTCTAAAGCTCTAGGGATTAGAACCAGGAACCTGTGTATGCTAGGCAAGCACTCTAGCAACTGAGCTACAGCTGCAGGCCACATTTGCTCCACGTTACATCAACTCCTCCATCAGACAACCACCCTTTGCTTTCCACTTGCAGGGAATCTTGTGTTTGTACTAATTTACAGTTGGAGAAACCAGGAAAACCTTCCCCTTGAGCTCCCCCTTGACCTCCCCCTTGCCTTGCCCCTTGACCTCCCTCTTTGTCAAGGTCCTGAATTTTTTAACACATCTAACAACCCATTTTTGCCATGAGGTAACATCCATGTATTCCAGAAATGAGAATGTAGATATCTGTGGAGCCTTCACCTGACCTTCCAAGGGATCCAGAAGAAACACCAACATGCTCCTTCACAGGAATATGTGGGGAAGTTAGGATAAAGCCAAACTCCTTTTCTAACAGTGGATACGGTAAGGCCAGCAGTTCCGGCATTTCAAGCTCTTTAGTGAGCAATGAGGACTTTCCTGATCACTATGTTTCCGCAGGGGAGTTAGTCACAATTGATCAGCTAATTTCCACAGTTCCTTTCCTTCAAGATTTTCACCTCTAATTAATATGCAGGCTGTGAATCATCATAGAAACATGATGACTTGAGGAAAATTCTATTTTCCTTGAGGTATCCTTTGAAAGTTCTGCCCGAAGAGCATCACCCAAAGAAACAATCATCACACTCATGAAACCAAATGTCAGCATTCTGCATTTGAACCAATCTCTGTGACCATAGAGAGACAGTATTCAAAAGGCAAAGAAATATACAAATTAGACTTGTTTGTAATTTTTATTGCATGGTTTTATTTATTGTTCATTTTGAAAGTTTCAAGTAAATAACAACCAGCCTGGCAAAACATACCCACTGGTGTAATAGTGGCACATTAATCATGGTGTTACCAACCTACATTCCGATGATTTTTAAATTGACATACTGTCAAACTGAGTCCTACTGATTTACTGTTATCCTCGAAGATCAGAGCATCTCTCAATCCTTATCCAAGAAGCTTCTGCTTACAGTAGATGATGATGAACACAGAGACCCAGGTCAAAGTGTAGAGAATAAGAGAAATTGGGCATCTGCATCACACTCCTTCCTCCAAAGGCTCAGGGGTCATTGTGGGAGATAGGACATGAGAAGTGTAAAAGCTAAAGACATGGATGACTACAAGGAGTCTGTCTTCCAGATACAGCAGGGCAGCTGTACATAGGAGTTCACTGTGGTTGTCATAGCAAGCCCAAGCCAGACTAAATCCCAGCATGGCGAAGGGAGTTGGGCATGATGTTCTACCCCTAGCATAGGAGCTATTTTTTGTAGGAGGCTGGCCGCTTGTTTGTTCCCGGCTGCTTAGACCCGAAATAATCACACAGAAACTAGGTCATATGCAACACTGCTTGTCCAATAGCTTAAGTGCATTGTTAGCTAGCTCTTACATCTAGAATTAACCCATTTCCATTATTTTAGATTTTACCATGAGGGTCGTGGCCTACCAGCAAGGTTCTGGCTGGTGGCTTGCATCTTTCTCCTCTGGAGACTCCATGGCATCTCCTTGACTCCATCAGTTTAGTTTTCTCTGCCTAGCTCTACTCTACCCTATCACAGGCCAAGGCAGATTCTTTATTCATTANAGCTCTTACATCTAGAATTAACCCATTTCCATTATTTTAGATTTTACCATGAGGGTCGTGGCCTACCAGCAAGGTTCTGGCTGGTGGCTTGCATCTTTCTCCTCTGGAGACTCCATGGCATCTCCTTGACTCCATCAGTTTAGTTTTCTCTGCCTAGCTCTACTCTACCCTATCACAGGCCAAGGCAGATTCTTTATTCATTAATCAATAAAAGCAACACATATACAGAAGGACTTCCCACACCAGCTATCGGCAGTTGTTAGCTACTGGAAAGAAAGGGTTAGTTTTCCCTAAGAATGCAGCCCTAGGTAAGTCAACCATACTCCAGTGGAAGGCCACATAGCCAAGAATATTTGAGCAACACAAATTGGCCTTGATAGGTTTTTTTTAAAAAAAAAATTTTTTTTGAGACAGGGTTTCTTTGTGTAGCCCTGGCTGTCCCAGAACTCAATTTATAGACCATGCTGGCTTCAGACTCAGAGATCTGCCTGCCTCTCTTCCCAAGTTCTGGGATTAAAGGTGTGTGTCACCACCACCCAGCTTTAAAAAAAAATTAAAGACATAAAGTTAGATGGGAAGGGGATGGATCTGGGAATAATGGAATAGGGAGGATGAATACGATCAAAAGACATTTCATCAAAGTCTCAAAGAACTAACAAAAATTAAATTTAAAAATAGTAAAAATAAAGATAAAGATGTACCAAGGAATTGCCAGATTCTGAGGCCAACACTCACACTGTTGTTGTAACCCCTGACCTCACTGTTTTCTCTAGATCATTTTCAAACAAATGGAGACATCATTTTAAAATTTTTTTAATTAAAAAAAACTTTCCTAAAATGTTAGCTGATATTACTAAATGAACTTATTTCAGAATACTTGACGCATACCTACAACAAACTTAGCACAATTAGCAGCCTGGTGGCTAACAAAATTGTCAGCTTGTCAGGGTCTAGAATCCCCCAGGAGACCAGACTCTGGGCATCCCTGTGCACGATTGTCTGCATGAGGCTAACTGAGCTGAGAAGACACCCCCAATCCGTATGGGCAGCACCAACCCACAGTCCAGGTTGTAAACTGAATAAAAGGAGACCAGCATTCATCTCTCTCTGCTTCCTAAACCGTGGCCAACTGCCTCAATCTCCACCCCCTACAAGACAAGTAGCCCATCAAATTGCGAGCCAAAATCAACCCTGCCTTCCTCAGGTGCTTCTGCTGGGCATTTTGTCATGGTAACTAGGAAAGTGACTGTGTACAAGCAGCAAGTCATTAATAGTTTTCAATAGTGCTTGGTGCTCAGTTATCTCCACTCAGGAGAAAGTGCCTCTGGACATTATTAAATAATTCATTTCCACCATTCCACACAAATTCTAATAATAAATATCTCTGTTTCTATTGGCATTTATGGAAAGTTGAATGATGACCCCCACAACAAGAGTGTAAGGGGGTTATTTATTTGTTTTGAGACAGGATTTTATTCTGTAGTCCAGGGTAGTGTAGAACTCTCCATCTTCCCACTTCAGCCTCTCTCACTCAAGTTATAGGTGTGTGCCTCTACATCTGTCTTAACCATTGCATTATGGGAATATCTCTCCATCAGGCACAGGAGCACCCAAACAAAGCTTATTGACATTATTGTAAAATTTTTATCATCTCTATACTCATTACTCATTTTTTTTCCATTTTAGTATCTTTATTTACTTGCTGTTTTCTGTGTTATTGTTGTTTGCCTGGTTTTTTTGGGTTTTTTTTTTGGTTTGGTTTGGTTTGGTTTTGGTGAGACAGGGTCTTACTATGCAACCAAGGCTGACTTTAAACTTGCAGCAATCCTCCTGTCTCTGTCTCCCCTGTGTATTAGGATCACAGTTTACCACCATACCTGGCATTTTTATATCTTGCCAATCCTTTTTCCTGTTTAGTCTTGCCAAATATATTTACAATTTTTAAGTCCTGACAATAAACTCTTATTTTTCCTGTGATCTTTTTCCTGGTTTTCATTTATTCTGGTAAAATATAATACATATTATTTTTAAGTGTTCAATTCATGAGCTCGATGTGGTAGCTAATACCTGTAATCCCAGCATTTGGGAGGCCGAGGTAGAAGGGTTGCTGTGGAATCAAGGCCACGTGGGACCACGTAGTTAGTTCCAGGTTGGCCTGAGCTAAAGCTGAGCCTGTGTAGACAAACAAACAAAACACAGTTCACAGCGTTTAATCCACTTCCCGCCATCACCATGTCATTTCTAGAACTTGGAAGTGAACACTTTCCTAAGGATACCCGAATAAGTGACGTTTGCCTTTGAGACAACCTCCCTCCAAAAGGGGAGGAGGGAGTTCACAGAAAAGTTGTGACAAGTCTCTGATGTCATGGCTTTTATGATTTTTTAAAAATGCTCTAAGATCCCCGGTGGCAGTAGGCAGCAGAAATGCTGTA
>LOJH01044033.1:0-13874 GCA_001685095.1 Ellobius talpinus | reverse complement strand
GAGAGAGAGAGAGAGAGAGAGAGAGAGGTCTCCTTCCAGCATTTGCTGCTGGAAAACCTGCCTAAGACCCAGAATGAGCATCTACCCTCCTACTTTCCTCCGTCATTGTTTCCCCATCTAAGGGAACAACTAGAAAGTCCTCTGAAAAAGAGGAGGGTGTGGATGATACTGTGGACTGAACTATGTCTCACCAAATTCCACGTGCTGGTGTCCTCAATTGAGACAGGATCTACAGAGGGGTAATTAAAACTAAGTTGCTGTGGGACAATGGTCTGTACCCTGTCACTTGTATTTTAAATAAGCGCTGATTGGCCAGTAGCCAGGCAGGAACTATAGGTGGGGCGATGAGATTTCTGGGAATTCTGAGAATTCTGGGAATTCTGGGACCTGGTGGGACAGAAACCTCGGTCAACACTAAGTCAGAAGGGCAGGGCCCTGACTGAGGATGTTGGTGCCCTATAGGGAAAGACACTGAAAACTTATATTCCTCTTTCCTCATTCACAAGACACAGGAAAATGGTGGCCAAACTATAAAGTGAGAGAAGGGGCTTCAGGATAAGGCCAACCTAACCAGGTCTGTGCTCACAGGTTCTAGCTTCCCTTGAGCACCGGATCACACTGGATCATACTGGATCACACCGAACCTCACACAGTCTTGCACCTGCTCACAGGCCAGGGTCTTGGAACAGCCTCCTCTACATTTCTCAAAGCCAGTCACCAGGATCGTGTTCCAGAAAACAGAGTATCTGTGGCTCTGGGGAAACTCTCATTCTACAGCAGACAAGACAAGGATGAAGCCATAGGCCAGAGCTTGGCAGAGTGGCCTGCCAAGAGCCAGAGAGGACATGCTGTGAGCTCTGCTGGCCTTGTGCACACTGTGTCACAACTACTCATTCTGTCAAGGTGACAACAGGTGACAATGAGTGTGGCTGGGGTCCAACACAATTGTGTTTGGGAAACAAGTGTTATCAGAGTGGGGGTGTGGAAAACAAGCATGGATTTGGGGTGTGTGTGTGCTCAGTTGACATAGAGCTCACCTACTGTGAGTAAAACCCTAGGTTCAATTCCCAGCACCACATATGACCACATGATGGTGCAAATCTGTAATCCCAACACCACATATGACCAGATGTTGGTGCGCACCTGTAATCCCAGCACCACATATGATCACATGCCAGTGCACACCTATAATCCCAGCACCACATGTGATCACATGCCAGTGCACACCTATAATCCCAGCACCACATATGACTACATGCCAGTGCACACCTATAATCCCAGCACCACATATGATCACATGCCAATGCACACCTGTAATCCCAGCACCACATATGACCACAATTCAGTGCACACCTATAATCCCAGCACTATGTATTACCACATGCCAGGGCACATCTATAATTCCACATCCACATATAACCACATGCCAGTGCACACCTGTAATCCCAGCACCACATATGACCATATGCTGCACACCTATACTCCCAGGACCACATATGACCACACATCAGTGCATACCTATAATACCAGCACCACATATTACCACATGTCAGTGCACACCTGTAATCCCAATGCCACATATGACAACATGCTGCACACCCGTAATCCCAGCACTCAGGAGGCAAAGGCAGGAAGATCAGGAGTTCACAATCCTTCTCAGCTCTATAGTAAGTTCAAGGCCAGCCTGAACTACATGAGACTATGCCTCAAAACAAAGAGTGGCAACAAGATGGTTCAGCAAGTAAAGGAGTCTGCTGCCAAGACAGATGACCTGAGTTTGACCCCCAGAACCTACAGGGTGGTTCCAACCACTGTAAATTGACCTCTGACCTCTACAGGTTGGCTGTGGCATGCGCATACCCATCTATAAATAAAAATAAATGAATGTAATTTTTTTTCTTTTAAAAAGCCTCCAGCAGCCAGGAGTCTCCTGAGCCTGGCTATAGATCCTCCACACTAGAAAGGAGTTCAGCAAACCTCAGATCACTTGCGATCACCAAGGCAAAAACAAGCACACAGAATGGAAGGGAGTTGCCCAGTGTCTGGTGGGACCTGAAATTAGAGACCACACTCTGCTCCCAGCTTTTATTCCACTGTTTAGAATTTAAGCCCAAATGGGGGGGGGGATGCTGGATCCCAAAGGCTGCTATAAATGCCTGGAAAAGAGAGTGGCATGCTATCCCAGGATGGGAAGGGAAGGACAAAAACCGGGGAAGAAGTCAGGTGTTGAGACAGCCACCCACGGCCCAGACTCTGAGGACTGACCCATTCACAAGTTCTAAGGACCTGGCTGCTTTCAGGCAAAGATCAAATGAGAGGTCCAGGGAGACGCAACTGGCATCCGGGGAGCTCCAGGGCATCAGGTGAGCAGCCCCTCCCAGCTCGTCTCACCTGCACACGTGGGACTCTGCGCGTCCTCACAGGCCTGTGCCTTAGGCAGGGAGCTTCCAGTCTATTTTGGGTCATCAGCACCCAAAGAAGTGGTTTTCCGCCCACAGGCAGGGTAGAACTTCCAGCCTGACTTCAGGAGAGGAGAAAGGAGACAGTGAACACTTGTTGGGACCCGCACGTGCAAGCGCGCACACACACATACACACACCTCCTGGATCAGCATGTCACTTCTGCCAGAAGCTTTGGCCAGGAGCAGCTGTTATAGGTGGTGACCCTCCTGAAAGTCTCCCTCCTCACAGCCCCAGGGTTCCCTCAGAAGCCTGGGCCCACCCAGCAATACAATCTTCCAAATCACAGCTTCACCTTTCAAAGAAAGATATTTAAAGATGCGGGAAGAGGAGGGGCAAGGGGTCACTAGGGCTTTGGCAGATGGCTGATTTTTTTCTGGGGGTGGAATGGGAAGGGAGTGTGGGGGGAGTGTTGGGTGGGGGCTTCCCCTGTTTCACCACCCAAGGCACACCAGCAACTGAAAACTGGTTTGCGGTTTTGGATTTTTCTAATTTCAGATCAACGAGATTGTGGGTTTGCAGTCATCTCAAATCAAATCAAATCTATACACTGGAGTTACTGTAGACTCGTGGGGTGAAGGCGTGGGGGGGAAGGGAGCCTCGAGTCACGTGACTTCTCTGCGGCAGAAACTTTAATGAGAAACACAGCACATTCCCAGAACCTTCTTTCTAGTCAGGGCTCCCGCAGAGATAAAAGGTCACGAGAAGAGAAGGACTCCTGTGGAGCTGGGAGCAGGCGCTGCTGGACTGGAAAGTAGGCCCAATTTCATCCGAGCCCCTATCTGGCCTGATAGTCTAAACTGATTGTTTTGTTTGAATGCCCCTCCCTAAAGGAACTGCAAACAGCCCGCTAAAGAACAAATCGACCCAGGCCTCATGCACTGTGGCACAAAAGGGGACTTGGCAGTTCCAGACTGGAAGGAAAACCCAGCAGTCTGGCTGGAGAGAGGCCTGGCTGGGACTAAGTAGCCCACTGCTTCCCCTACAGGCCGAGAGCCACGGGGCAACGGAGGGGAAAGGAAGGCAAGCCTGGGCCCGCAGCAAGACCTCTGCAGATGGCTGGAGCCTTCCGGTCTGCGTCTCTGAAGACGCACAGCCTCGGCCTCGTACAGTCACTAACTCTGCCACCTCAGTCGCTCTCACAGAAAGGAAGTCGCGCCCTCCTCCACACGTCCGTGTCTCTTCCGTGGGCCTGTGTCCAAACTAGGGCCAGTCCCAGGCAGAAGCCGGGCCTGCTGCCCAGGCTGAGCACACACCTGAACTAAGGAGACCAACCCCTCCCCACACACTGTACTTCTGAGGACAGGCTTCATCCACACATTTCTCCCCCAGGAAATAGGGTTTCTCTGCAGCTTTGGAGCCTATTCTGGAACTCACTTGGTAGACCAAGTCTCGAGGCTGGTCTCGAGTTCACGGATCCACCTGTCTCTCTGCCTTCCGAGTACTGGGATTAAAGGCGTGCGCCGCCACCACCCGGCTCATCCACACATCTTAAACCGCCAAGCCAGAGTTCAAAAAGATTTGCAGAGCTGAGACCGTCTGGACTACCTCTGGCCCCCAGCCGCCTGGGGGCCCACATCCCTCCCCCTGCCTCAGCTGTTCACGTCTGCACCCAAGGACAGACTGCAGATACTGTGCCCTTCTGGAGCCAGGGTACACAAGTCACTATCCATCACGGGGGCCCAATGACCTCTAGAAGGGCTGGGTCTGGCAAGATCCTTCCAAGCAGAGGAGAGTGAACTCCGTGTGAAGGACCTACCCTCCAGACCCCTGGCAGCCAGGCCTGCTCTGTGCTCCCAATCCTGCTTCCGGAGAGCTTCCAATGACCTAAGGCTCGTCCTGAGCTTGAGTATTCCTTCCTGTGCTGAGTCCTTGTAAGCCGCCCATTTGGCTCCCCAGCCTCATCTCTCATCAGGACTCCTGGTTCAGTGAACTGGGAGTGGCCTAGTGGCCTGCCCCCTCCCGCCTCAGGGCCTTTGCACACACATTCCTCATGGGTTCCGTGTGCTTCCTCTGTGGCTGTCCGGCTCACAAAGTAAGTCCCTCCACACAGCTCTCCTCACATCCTCCATGCCTACCCCTGCATTCCCCCAGCACCCACCTCTCCTAGTACTTCACCGCTGGCCACCATCCTGTCCTCGGTGTTCCTGGGAAGCATTCGGCAAATATTTGGCCGCTCCGCCGATGAAGTAATTCCCAGCGGTCAGGGTCTGTATTTGAGACCCCACTCGTGTGACTGACCCAGAAGTTTCCTTCAGGAGGCTTACCTTCCCCAGGGCGCCTAGAGACAGAAGGATATTTTAGTTCGGGGTTAATTGGCCATAATGACCTGTGGCCCATCCAAGGGGGTGTCACCTGGCCTTGCAAGCGTGCAAGGCGCTGGGCTCCACTAGTTTTCCTGGGTGAAGCCAAATGCTCCTGTTACCTGCCTGTGTCGGCATCTGAGCACCATCTAGTGGCAGCTGTTGGTCATGGCATCCACGGGCGCAGTTCCTTCCACAGCCCTTTAGGATAAAATGGGCACTTTAGGGGGAAAAAATAACAAAACCGAAAACACTTCATCTGTGCCCCCCGACCCTTTGCCATCTGATGTATAGAGCCTTCCCTGAGCAGGTCCCTTGACTGCACCTACACAGCCTTCAGGCACTAATCTTGCTAAGTGTAAACCTGACCAGGTTGATCTGGGGTGTCTCTCCTGTCTCCCTTTAAAGCCAGAGGACTCTATGATGTACCAAAGACAAAGTGGAAAGAAAATGAGCGTAGGTATCCCAGGCTTTGAGCTCTAACTCTAGCTTTGTCTGAGAATGAGTTGGACTTGGGCAAGTCATGGGGGCACTCTACCTGTCCCTGCCTTTGACAGGAGGATGACATCCCCATGCCGCATCCGGGTGTAGTGAATTTGCTGAGCAAACACATGACACTTTTGACCAAGAAACCAGGAGAACCGCAACACGCTGAGAGGCCAAGGAAGAGCCAAGAGCTGCCACACGCTCAGAGGCCCAGGGAGAGCCGAGAGCTGCACCACGCTCAGAGGCACATGTTGCTCTTCCTTGCCTTGGCATAAGCTGTGTTCACAACCCTGCTGTGCCTTGCTCCTCATCTCCTGAACTGCCCCTCCTTGGGGCAGAAGCCTCCCTCAATCTGCCATCAGGTTGAAGAGGGAGCCCCCTCCCCCTGTCCCCGTAGCTTGTCTGTACGCTCTTGCCTCTCGTGTCCAGCCCAGGGTCCCGTATGTACGCGGTGGGCAGCCAAGCCCACTCCGTGTTGACTCAAACACAAACTGAGGAAATTGCCCCGCTAAGGTCAGAAAGGTGCCCTCCTATGTTTTCTCCCACAGCCTGACCTGCTTCAGCTCTGCCGCCCTCCCTTCCTGTGAGGTAGAAACAGACTGCGCATCTCTGGGCTGCGCTGTGTGACCTGCTCTGTGTGACCTGCTACTATCGCATCTGACTCTCAGGCCAATCGGCAGCTGACACTCCCTGCCTGGCAGCTCAGAGACAGAGCAGGCTCTGGCAGCTGGAGCTGAAAGCGCGGAAGGAAGAGAGGGATGCTGGGAAACTCAGGAGCAACAAGATACCCGGCTGGGAACTGTCATAGCAGTCCAGCTGCCAGAACCTGCCCTGTGCTCTCCTAGAGGGACAGCTGCACCAGCCAAGCTCTGCCACATGGGAACCAGACCGGAGCTGCCCGGAGAAGCTGCGAACACAAATGGCTACACAAGAATTTTAATTGTTGACTAACAACCTTCCAAAATTGTGAACAGGGTGGACAAGATGGCCCAGCAGGTCAAGGCACTTACTCCCAAGCCTGATGACCTGAGTTCAACGTCTGGAACCACATAATGGAGGAAAGAACTCACTTCCAAAAGCTGTCCTCTGACCTCCACATGTGCGATACAACACACACACACACACACACACACACACACACACACTACAAGTAGATAAATAAAAATAGTGAGCCACACAGAACACCTCCATCACACATCCATGTCTGATTTCCCTCTGACTGGCATCTTCAGAATCAATAAAATAAAAGATACAAAGTCTCAAGGCTTGGAATGGGGAGGCTGTTGGACCTGAAGAAAAGGCTGAGGAAAGTGGGCGGTCCCCCTCTGCCTCCCCACCCCCACCCTCAGCAGAACTGCCTTTGAATGAGCTGGGGCAGGTCCTGAGGGTTATAACTGGCTCTCACTTTGGGTTTTGGTTGATTACTTAGGAAAATGTGCTGAGACTCATTTCATTTTCCGATCTTGTACCACTTTAATGAAAATTTATTACCAGCAGCTTTCTGGACCGGAAAGGAAGAAATTGAAAATACACATCTGTGTATAAGTAAACAGACGTGTGGCAGGAATGTATTTTTTTAGATGAGATGCCCGAGTTATGCTTATGAAAAATGAATAAGGGGGCCTTCAGCCTTGCACATGAAAAGCACCAGCGGGGACAGTGTCGTGGCAATGTGGTGTTAAGGATGGGTCTGGGATGACCATGGGACGGTACTGAAAGTATTAGGACTAGAGTCAAAAGACCTGGGCCAAGAGATGACTCAGCAGGTTAAAACAGTAGATGGGTGGGTCTGAGCATCTAAGTTCCATCCTGAGGGACCACATTAAAAAAATAAAGAATCAGGCCAGGTGTGGTAGTGTATAGCTCTAATCCGGCACTCCTCCTGTGGTGGGATAGAGGCAGAGCAGGAAAATCACCAGAGCTCACGGAGTAGCTTATAGTAAATGAGTCAGCAGCAGAAACAGTACCAGTAACTCCTGCTCCAGGGTTCAGAGGCCCTGCAGGTCCCTGCACACACGCGCACACACACACACACGCACGCACGCACACACACATGCACGCTCACACACACATGCATGCACACAACCTCAGCCCAAAGGTATGACTTAAGTCCAAATGCATGAAGGTGTGTCCAACCTTTTGACACCGCCACATGAGCCTATCATCTACAAAGTTCACACTATGTGCAAGGAACACACCATCCAGTTCAAAGAAAAATTCCATTTTAAGCAAGTTTACCATTTTGTGTTGGGCTGAATCCTTGGCTGTTCTAGTCACTTAACCTCCTGAGATAGTCCCTGCCTCACCCCTTGGAGTCATTGACCAATGAGAGAGAGCAGAGGGGAGGAAGACACTCAAGGGGGAGGCTTCAAGGGCGATGTAGGCTGCCCTGAGCTAGTCTGCCTTCCCCCTATGACCAAGGCCAGAGATCCAATGCGGAACTCAGCAAGCACACAGGACAGTTCTGATCAACTCAGAACACACATGCAGATGAACAAGAAATAAACACCTATTGTCCTAAGCCATGAAAATATGGACTGTTTGTTAAAACAGCATTGCTCAAGCCACCATGATGACCAACAGCCTGTGACTCCAACACCAGATCTGACGCCCCCTCTGCTGACCTGCCTAGGCACTGCCACCCCTATGCATAGAGAGCGTGCACATGTATGTAATTTAATAAATAAATCTTAAAAGGATGAAATCCATGCACACCTATTTTATGCCCCAGCACTACCTGTGACTTGTGTAGCCGTGAAGGCACCAAATCGCCCCCTACCCACCCTATCCTCTACCCCCTTTTGTATTCACACTATGTTGGCATGTTGATCATTCTGTGACTTTCCCTCAAGACAAAAATCCTGTCTTTTCATCTATATTTCTCAAATAACAAGGGTAACAAGGACACACAATTAAACCAACAAACAAGACATAATTCTCTTGGAAGCAAAACAAGAATCTGAACAGGTTGTACAACTGGTTCAAACAGGTTTATCCCTCATTAGTCATCAAGTGAATGCAAATTAAAGACCACGGTGGGATACAGTTCCAGCAATCAGAAGGGAAAGTCAGAAACACTGAGGACAATGTAGCCAGCCGCCTTCTGATTGGATCTAAGGCGGCCCCACAGGAGGGGATTCAGGTCTGCTATTGCAGCCTGGTCAGCAACCAGTGGTTCTGGAGGTCACGAGCTGTGCAGGGTAACTGACTGTGGTTGTTTTACTAAACAACATATCAGATTATCTTCTAACAACTAAACAACGTATCAGATTATCTTCTAACAACTAAACAATGAATCAGATTATCTTCTAAGTGTTTTTCTACCCCCATCAGAGTTTCCCCCAACCTTGGCTGGAGAAGTTTCTGCCTGCAGTGGTTGACAATTAATGCAGAGACTCAAACTGTCAGTGTGCTGAGGGTAGCCGCTCCTGAGAGCTCAGCCCTAAGCGGTGCTCTAGGCAACCCCAGGAAGCAGAGAGAACAAAGGAGCCGTCAGATGTGGGCGTGCACCGGTGAGGCCAAGGTAAACCTGTCTCAGGCCAGTATGATCTACACAGCAGTTTCTGGGCCAGCCAGACCACACAGTCAGGCCCTGTCTCAAAATAAAATAACATTGAACTTGAATAAAATAAAATGGAATGGAAGAGCTGGAGGATGGGGAGGAGGGCTGGCCTCTGGACTTGAACTTGCTCCAGCTGTGGTTACCTGCAGAGGAGCGAGCCAACAAAATTAGGCAACATTCCATAGGGCAGCACCGATTACTCTCAGTAGGTTGGGGTTGGGGGAGACAGAGAGAGAGAGACAGAAAGACAGAGAAGTTGGGAAGAGAGAAGGTAGGAGGGGAATACATTGGGGTACTGGGGGAGTGGAGAAATGGAGAGGAAACTTGGAGTGTATAGATCAAGATACATTGTTTACAAGTATAAAATTATTAAAGAATAAGATATTCTATTTTTAAAAAGATTAGGAACGCAGGCTGGTGGAGCTGGGCGACACTCGCACCCCCAGAGGGAGTGTGAACATGTCCAGTCACTGAGTTGTGTGGTAAAGGTATACTCACCATGCCATCCCGCCATCTCTCCTTAGACCTTTATCCAAGAGGAATGGAATCCTGCGCCCCCCGTATCCACGCCGGACCACCGGTTCCATCACCACACTGCACAGCTGAGCTAAGCACCTGTCGTTTTACAATTGCCTCAGGGCAGGGCCTGTGTGCAGCCAGCCCAGCTGGAGCCTCTGCTTGGGAATGACTCAGAAGACCTCTGTGGCGGCCAGCTTTAGCAATGTGACACAGCCTAGAATCACCTGAGGAGAGCATCCACAGGGACCGTCTACAGCAGGTTGGTCTGTGAGCATGCCTGTGGGGGAACTGTGACTGAGTTAAGTGACGTGCAAAGACCAGCACTCTATGGGTGACACCATTCCCTAGGCAGGAGATCCTGGACTGTGAGAGCAGAAACCTGAGCTGAGCACAAGCCAGCGAGCACATGACCTGTGACCGTGTGCGCATTCCTTTCTCTCTGCTCTCGGGTGTGGGTGATTTGTGACTAGCTGGTTGGAGTGCCTGCCTTGACTTCCCCACAATGATGGACTGTAACCTGGAATTGTACACAGAAATCAAACCTTTTCTCCCCTGAGGTGAGGGACTCCCTGAAGATCAACTCACAAGATATTGCTGGGATCAGTTTGTCTCTAGCTGTCGACTGAAGGCCGGCCATTCCATGCCATGTGGGCCTCTCTGGAGGGTGGCTTATTTCATCCAAGACTGTAAGAGTCTATGATGTTTGCTAAAGAAACAGGAAATACAATAAGTATAGCATATTTGCTCTGTACACCACATGCAAGCAGTGCCCATGGAGGCCAGAAGAGGGTGTTGAGTCCCCTGGAACTAGAGTTACAAATGGTTCCTGAGCTGTGCGGGTGTCGTGAATCAAACCAGGGTCTTCTGCTAGGGCAGCCAAAGCTTTTAGTCATTCAAACATATCTCCAGGCCCCATAGAGGACTTAATTGTTTGGGGTTTAGGTTGTGTTCCTTTGCTTTGCTTGGGGAATATTTAGTGCAGGCATCAGACAGAACAATTCTGATTAAAGTCTTTCACTTCTGTTGAGACAGAACAATAACACAAGGGAAAGGTCAGGGGAGCAGAACATTCGGGATGACGCTGTGCAGTGAGATTCGCAGTGCTTTCTGAACAGTATTCAAAGGTGACGGCCTAGGAGGACACGGCCCAAAGATGGCTTTGAAACTGGGAGGGGGGGCCAGAGAGATGGCTCAGCAGAAAATGGGGCTTGCCTCTAAGCCCGACAGCCTGAGTTCAATCCCCTGGGCCCCACAAGCTGCCCTCTTACCTCCACATGTGTACGGCAGAATATGTACAGGTGCATATCCATATGGGTAAATAAACACGTGAATGTAATTAGAAAGTAGGAGGCTTTCCTGATTATTATCCTCATTAAATAGAGTATGGGAAGCATCTCAACTTAGTATCATCTTTTATGCATGCCACCCCACCCCCCCAGCAATTCATCGTTCAGACCACCTGACAAAGATACCTAGAGCTCCTCTTCCTGCCACAGAAAAAGAAAGCATTTGGTGGGGGCTGGAGAGGGGCAAACCTCTGAAGGGCCCAGGCTCCTCAGCCCAGCTACAGGGCTAGATACAAAGGGAAGACCAGAATGAAAGCTGTCAGCAGAGTCAAAGAGCCAGAGTTGGAGAACAGCGTGCGGGCTACAGAAATGGAGGCTGGTGCTGAGAATACAGACAACGCACACACATGCACTTGCGCGTGCACATGCACACACACACATACACACATGTACACACACACGTGGGGGGGGCTATTTCTGTTTCCCTATCTATACATATAGGTAAATTGTTTGTGTGTATGTGTGTATATGGTGTGTGTGCATGTGTGTGTGGTGTGTGTACACATGGGCATGTAAAGGCCAGAGGTCAACCTTGGGTGTCTTCCTCTATCACTCTCCACCTTACTTTTTTTTTCTTAATGTACGTTTGTGTTTTGCCTGCATAAGGGTGTCAGGTACCCTGGTTCTCTGGAAGAACAGCAGTGCTCTTAACTGCTGAGCCATCTCTCCAGCCCCTTCATCTTACTTTTCAAAGACACATTTTTACTATTTTTAATTCTCTGTGTGTGTGTGTGTGTGTGTGTGTGTGAGTGTGTGAGTGCAGGTGCCCATGGAGGTCGGAGGCATCAGATCCTCTCAGGCTGGAGTTAGAGGCAGTTATAAGCTATCCAATGGGGGCTGGAGAGATTAAGTGATTAAGAGCATGGGCTAATCTTCCAGAGGTCCTGAGTTCAATTTCCAGTAAACTACATTGGTGGCTCACAGCCATCTGTCATGAGATCTGGTGCCCTCTTCTGGTCTGAAGGCAGACATGTAGGCACAACACTGTTATACATAATGTTTATTTATAAAAGAAGCCACCCAATGTGGATGCTAGAAACCAACTTGGCTCTTCTCAAGAGCAGCAATGCTGTTAAGCACTGAACCGTATCTCCAGCACCCACAGCTTCATTTTGGATAGGCTTTTCTATTAACCCTGGAGGTTATAGATTCAGCTGCCCAGTAAGTTTTCAGAGGTCAGGCCTGCCTGTCTCTGCCCTTCCTCTACTCAGCACTGGGGTTATGGCCTGGGGGTAAAAGCCACTGCAACTGGCTTTTTACATGGATGATGAGGATCTGAACTCAGGTCCTCCCGCTTGGTGCAGCAGGTATTTTACCAACTGAGCCATTTCCCCAGGCTCATATATGAATTCTAGGTTCCTCATATGCTGCTAAACACAAAGTGTCTGCCTCCCTGAGTCTGACTTGTTTCATTTAACATGGTGAACTCCGGTTCCATCCATCTTCCTACAAATGATGCAATTTCATTCACCTTTATGACTGAATAACACTCCACGGTGCAGCCTGGGAGATGGCTCTGTGGGCATCGAGCATTTGCCACGCAAGCCTGAGGACCTCCTCTGTCCTCAGAACCCACTCAAGGCCAGCCTAGTCTGCACAGCAAGTGTCAGGCCAGCCAAAGCTACACAGTGAGACCTAGTGGCATCCAAAAACCCAATACTCTATTGTGAGATGGAGACAGAGCAAGGAGAGTCAGCTGGAAGCTGGAGGGCCAGCCACCTTAGAGTGCAGTGCACAGCAGAGAAAACAAAAGCCATCCCATCCACACATGGTGGGAAACAAGACCTGACTCCCAAGCTGTCCTCTGAACACCACAGGTGCACTGTAAACAGATGTCCACACTAGCATGAGCGTGCGCACACACACACACCACATAAGTAAATAAATAAGTAAATGTTTAAAATCATTATGCTGTATCTACTTTCCAGATACTGTAACCATCCATCATGATGATGGGCATCTAGACTGTATCTATTTTCCAGATACTGTATACATCCATCATGGTGATGGCCATCTAGACTGAGTCCACATCCTGGGCACTGTGAACAACACAGCTGTAAAGACAGCTGTGCAGGCAGGCACCTTCTCCAGGAGTGGGACAGCTCAGGGTTCTTAAACACTTCCCATCAATGACCAGCTGCATAGGTTTATAAAACAGGACACAAATAAAACACTGACTGATGATAAGCATAAAGAAACTTATCTTAAACAATTCTGTGGAATTATTAAAGGGAAAGGAATTTGCATATTAACAAGACAGATGGACTTGTTTCTCTTTTGTTTCCTAGGCCAGGAAGATTTTTTTCTTCAATACAGGGTTTCTCTGTGTAACAACCTTGACTGTACTGAAACTTGCTTTGGAGATCAGGCTGGACTCAAACTCACAGAGATCCACTTGCCTCTGCCTCCCAAGTGCTGGGAATCAAGGTGTGTGCCACCACTGTCCAGCTGCCATGTACCATGTACAAGATTTTTCATTTCGTAAATCTCATCTGACAACTCTAGAGAATGTTTACTGAGCTGATGGAGTCCTTTTTAGAAAGTCCATTTCTCTGTCTGTACAAAGTGTTTCCAGACAAAAGAACAAAGGTTATTTGGAGCTGAGCGATATTGTGTGTTTTAAAGATGGCTGGGAGAATCTTTAATCATAATAAATTCACCTAGGGAGAATCAACGCTTCTTAAGGTGTGTGGTTCAGAGACCTCAGTCCCCAGATCAAAATGCCGGAAGGGATGTGAGTCACTGGTTTTCCATCTGCAGTCCAGACACTGTCCTCGTCTACCTCACATGCATTTATCAGTCCCTGGCTGAGCGCTGTGCAGTTCAGTCCTTCATGGTTCCAGGACCTCTGTGTCCCAGTTGCCCCCCCCAACTCCCAGCACCCTGAATCCCAGTGGCCAGTGGCCGTGATTCACACCTGGCCTCAGTCTTTTACCTCCCCCAAACTAAGCGTCAGACTTCAGAACAGTCTACAGGGGTCCCTCCTGGGGTCAGACTTCAGAACAGTCTACAGGGGTCCCTCCTGGATGTCAGACTTCAGAACAGTCTACAGGGGTCCCTCCTGGGTGTCAGACTTCAGAACAGTCTACAAGGGTCCCTCCTGGGTGTCAGACTTCAGAACAGTCTACAGGGGTCCCTCCTGGATGTCAGACTTCAGAACAGTCCACAGTGGTCCCTCCTGGATGTCAGACTTCAGAAC
>LOJH01044032.1:0-13875 GCA_001685095.1 Ellobius talpinus | reverse complement strand
AGTGACTCCAGACAATGCCAGTGTTGCTGCGGAGACAATGACTGACTCCAGACAATGCCAATGATGCTGCAGAGATAATGACTCCAGACAATGCCAGTGTTGCTGCGGAGACATGACTGACTCCAGACAATGCCAATGATGCTGCAGAGACAATGACTCCAGACAATGCCAGCGTTGCTGCAGAGACAAAGACTGACTCTAGACAATGCCAATGGTGCTGTGGAGACAATGGTGGCATCCTCTACCTTCAGAAAACCCTGTTTTTGTTTCTGTTTTTATGTTTTTCAAATAAAAGCTAAAATGTTAATTTTGTATTGTGATTATTTCCTTCCTGGTATATTAACTACTTAACATATTTTATGCTTTGCATAAAAATCCTTTAAAATTGTTGCATAATTTTTATAAATTAATCAGTAGTTATTTTTAAATTATATCAAACATTCAAATCCACAGTAACTTATTTTATTGTTCATCTTAAAGGATATTTTATGACTTAAATCTTTAAAGATCTGTTTCTAACATGCATGTTCTCGATTTACAGGCCTGACCCTATGAGGGGGGAGTGTCTAGTAGAATTCCTGGTGAATATGCTCATTTCTCACCTTCAGAAATCATCTTTACAATATATAAGTAGCACATCAATAGGTTTCTGATTTCATACTGATCCAGACGATTATACTGGGATACACTACTCCTTGAAGAACTCTGTCGGGTCTGTAAGATAAGAGAGGAGATTTAGGGAACAATATCACAATTTTACACAGCCTTAAATTCAATTTTTTAAACTATTTGTCCTATTTAGGAAAACTATAAATATAAATTTTATGGTATATTTGACAGATAAATGGGCTGAGTCTTCATTGTTACAGTATCTAGTAATATCACTGGAAATGATGTTGGGCTCTTCATAAAACAGCCATTAATTATGTATTTATGTTTACTCCCATATGCTTGTGTTGTAATAGCAAAAATTTAAACTACTCATATAACTTTCAGAATAGATTTTATGTGGAGGAGGGTTTAAGGTATTTGAAAGCTCAGAAGTAGATCACTTGCCTGTCATATATAAGTTGCTGGGGAACCATTGCGGCCTCAAAATTACACTTTTAAATTTGAATCCCTACTTAGAATGTATTAATAATACCCAATCCCCAACCATCAAATTATCTATTTTAAATGGACAAATTATACAATAATTAAAATAAGGAGGGCCAGGTAATATTTCCAAATTATATCAAAGTAGTGATGTTCCTATTAATGAGGTCTGTTTAATACCACATCATGGCAAGATGTCATTTATTTGAGGTTCTTTATAAATAGAATAACAACAATGCAAAGCCTTACTTAGCTCAGAGTACTGAGTAGCTACTCTGAGCTGAGCTAACAGGGTACATAGAATTAAGGTAGTTCTTACTAAGAACTTTGAATTGGAGTGAAACAAACCTCAGTTCTGATTACTTGTCAGTCATATCACTTCCAGTAAGGTATTTAATTGCTCTGATCTTATCTGTGACAGTATCATCAAAATTCAAAATAGCATGAGATGGGAGCCTTTGGGAATAAATGCCTCTTTACCCAAACTCTCAAAGATGTGTAGTCCAGTGGTTAAGGGGTGCTTCCCAAGCAGCAGAAGCAACATCACCTGAGGACTTAGAATACAAGTTAGCAGGCCCTGTTTCAGACCTACTGAACCTTTCTATGGTGAGGTGCAGCCATTCATTTTTCGTTTTCCCCCAGGTGACTCTGATGCACACCGAACATGCCACACAATAGGAAAATTGCTGATGTCTAAACATGGGGTCAGGTGTGACTGGCTTACGTCAAAATCCCAGTTTCATTTAAAAACAGGAATGGGAGTTTAATATTTTTAAAAAATATTTTACAGATCCTTCTAAGTAATATATGATTTTACATAATGTCACAGAACTTTACTGTCTAAAATGTGGTATTTGGGCCTCAAGGCAGACACATTTTACATTTTAATCTTAGGCTTAAAACAATATGATGTAAGAGTTAGAGGGCTCTAAGACCTTAAGTAATGCTGGAACTCTGAAACTATCAACTTGAGGACCTAAAGTTTCTCTCAAGTTAAATATTATTTTCATTTTGGGAACTTAATCCCCATGCTGGGTTGCCTTGCCCAGCCTTGACACAGGGGGAGGAACTTGGTCCTGTCTCAGCTTGGTGTGCCATGCTTTGATCCCATGGGAGGTCTGCCCCTTCTGAACAGAGATGGAGAGGTGGATGGGGAGGAGTAGATGGGAGGGGGAAATAGATGGGAGGTGGGATGGAATGAGAGCAGGTAGGGGAAACTAGTCAATATGTAAAATAAATGAAATTTTTTAATTAATAAAAAATTATTTTCTAAAAGGCAAGATTGAATCAGCCCTACACTGATATGTTGTGATTAAAATACAAGGCAGTTGAGAAATTTTAAACTAGAACCTACCCTCTAGGTTACAGTAAAGAGTTAGACTGCTTGAGAATAATTGCCTTACTCCCTATAGGTAAACTGGGCATTGTGGTATTTGCCTGTCACTGTAATTACTCAAGGGGATGAGACAGGAAGATTGCTTGAGGCCAGAAATTTGAGATCAGCTTGAGCAACATAATAAGACCCCAATTGAAAAGCAGTAAATTGGTGGTGGAAGCAGGAAACTGTGAGTTCAAGACTAGCCTGGGTGACATAAGGAGCTTGAGGCATGGATAGGAAGGCACTACTAACATATTCACGAATTGTGGGATGCATTTTACAGATCCAAAATAGACTACAGGAGACCAGATAGCTGCATGCTTATTTTGAAAGATTTTGGTAGTATAGTCACAAGGTTATCCTATAGGTTTAGGTTCTTACATTTTCACCAGTGTTGCTAGGATCTGAGAATCCTGTTACTCCTTCCGGGATGAGGGAACCTCTTGAATCCTCCCTCTTAATTCCATGACCATTTTGAAAAGATCCATAGGCTGGAGAAAAGTTCAAGTTCTTGTTAGCAACAGGACAAACCATCAAGATAATTTTAAAACTAAGTGCTACATTATTTTAAGTAAATATGTAGGACAGCGAATAGATCCTGGTCCTCTACTGTGAAATTCATATATCAAAACACCACAAGAAAACAAGTAAAGGTGAAGTGATTTTCCCCTCTCAAAACAATTTGCTATGCAATTCAGTTCCTTGGAAGTCATATAATAAATCCAGGTAATTCACAAGACAGCTTATCTGTATTACAGGTAAACAAACACAAACCTAGAAAAGGAAGTGTCTTAACCAATACTGATGAAAGTTAAGAGGAAAAGAAACAACTGTTTTTGTTTTGTTTTGGTTTTGGTTTTTTGTTTTTATCTCCTAGTTTTCCACTACACTTAGCCATTTTGATCATGCTCAGGCAAATTAGAAAATGTGGCTACCTGTGTGAGTCACATTTTAACTAAACTTCAGGAAAGATCAGGCTATGGATAGTTTTATCATGAAATATTTCAAAAAGAGCAGAGGTACATTTCTAAATCCTCATGTTATGCATAATCTTTAAAGAGATTAATTACCTGTGTCTTTGTCAGTGGTCAGGCTCCCTCTGTTTGTCGGTGAAACAAAGCCACATGGAAACTCATCCCTGGATGCCTGTAACAGAATGTGATGCCTGAGTCATTTAACCAGTTTTTAAACTGGGGCAAGACATCTAAATTAGACTGCACCCTGCTTTTAAACATAGCTCACTGGGAAATTACAGAGGTGCTCTTAGTATTTAAGTGGCATGTTTAAAAAAATGGCTGCTAGCCTACTGTAGTAATCATAACCACTGACCAAATGATATAATTAGATGGCTGCAATTAGTATAATCTAAACATTGTTCAGTTCTGTTCCTTGGAACCAGGGACAGTGCTAGAAGTTGAAGTGTAATGATGTCTCTAAGTGAACATGAGCTGCAAAAGAAAGAACAGAGAGTGAAACCTTTCCAAATAGCACTGTCGAATGTGTGCAATGAACATGACTGCTGTGTGAAGAAAGACCAATGGGACAGCCAGTGACATTACATCCATACTCCACTCATTAATGCGATCAAGTGCCACAAGCAAGAGAGCTACCAGGCAAGCTGAAAAGTGGCTTTTCCATCCGGTGATGGTGGTATGTGCCAGCAAGCCTAGCATTCAGGACACTGAATCAGGTGAATTGTTCCAAGTTCCAAGTCAGCCTAGACTATAGTTGTAGTGAGACCCTGTCTCAGAAAACAAACAAATGGGACTGGAGAGATGGCTCAGCAATTATGAGTGCCTAATTGCTCTTGACCAGAATTCAGTTCCCAGCACCCATGGTGACTGCCCATAACTCCAGCTCCAGGGCATCTGACATTTTTCTGGTCTCTATAGGCACCTGTCCTCATGTACAAATCCACAATCTGACATATGCATAAACATAATTTAAAAATTAAAATGTGTCCTTAACTGATCTTTAAAAAGTTCTTTCACAGGAACTTAGGAATGGTTTTCAAAATTATCAGGGACATTTTACAGGGAAAATTTTTTGCAGATTATATTATAAAGCAGAGTTTAAGCTGTCATTCAACTATATGAAGTGATGATGCAAAGTCCACAGATGATCTAGGACCATTCAGAATATGAAGAGGGCTAGGAGTTAACACGTATATTGGGCCAACAAATACAAAGCATACAATTTGGGCACCATATTTTTTGGGGGGGGCCTTCTGTATAGTCCAGGCTTGCCTCAAATTTGCATCATCTTGCCCAGTCTTTCAAGTGCTGGCACCTGGCCTGACATCATTGATTTAGGAGGACCACTGGCAAATGGGAGAGTATCCAAAAGCATTAACCAAGAAAACAAATGGTTTGGAACAAGTAATGACAAAATAATGATATTTTGGCCTGGAGAAAAAGTCAGAAGGCATATGTGGAATGGAGAAACTGTGAAGGTGGAAACTAATGGTTTATAGGTCTCCAGAGGGCAGAACTAGGAGAGATGAACAGAAACCCTTCCAGGTCTAAGGTCGAGAAAGAACAGCTTAACTATTGCAAGGGCAAAGGTTGTTAGGACAAACAGAAACCTAGTCACCTTTAAGTGCCTGAAATAAGTATCAGGCACTAAGGGGAAGAGAAAGAAAGCTCGCCCCATTGTAATAAACTAAAAGAGACTTATCAAGAAATACTAACCAGAGACTAGCAAGGATAAGGAGAAGCAAAGGGATCTGGACCCCAGAGTCTGATATCTGCTCTACAAGTGAAGATGCTTTCTTTCATCTTGTTCTCCAGAAAAAATGAAAACACTAAAGTGTATTAATTAGCAGCAAATTTTAAGGAACAAACTAGAAACAAGGCATTTGTGGTATTCTTTTGGACCTTTTTATTCAAAATGTAGTCTTTGAACTAGACAGGCAGCCAAAGCTTGTTAGACACAGGGACTCTCTCAGCCTAGGGCCTACTGAATTAAGATCTGTGGTCTAGCACATCTCCACATTATCATTTGAGAAGCACTGCTCTAGGAAAAGCAGGAGAAATTTAGAAGTATATTGAAATGTCCATGCTTACAGATGAGATCCTATAGCAAATGGCCTTGATTCCAAAAGCATTAGGTAAAACAAGATGTAACTCAGAACAGAAATACAATAATACTTACAGAATTAGGCATGGCTGCACAGGAATACAAAGTATCTCGGCCTGCCAGTCGCTGTATATTTTCCAAGAGCAGTCCAACAAATGGGAGGTACAACTGTGCTATTTTAGCTTGCTGATTCTGAAAAATATTCAAACTTCATGGGTAAATAAGATGTATATGATTCAAATGAATGGAATTGGCCCCATCTATCAGCTTAAAAGAGTAAAGGTCAGCTAATAGCTTCAAAATTTAGAGGCATGAATCTTATAACTAATTGTCCATGAATTTTGTTGCTGTTTGGACTTATTCATAATATGGAATCCAGTGAGAGCTTTCAAACATAAAGGAAAAGGTTGTTTGCAATATCAGTATTCATATGCTATTTATAATTTGAAAAGATATCACAACCTACAGTAAGATAATTTATATCACAAAATGAAGGAGTCAATTTACTTTCAGATAGAACCATGAAAAGAAAGGCAATATTTCCAAATAAAAAAAATCTTGGTAACTAAAAAACCACAACAGATGAGGAAATTGTAGAAACAATTCTACCTACAAATCAGCTTTTCAAATTAATTACAGTAACAATTTATATTCAAATTTACATTTGAATGTTAAAAAGCAAATGATGTATTATCAAACATGAAATATTATATTTCTTTGAGTCACTCAATACCAAAGAAATAACTTAGGGTTAATCCAGATTCATTCAGTCTGTAGTTTAATTTTCTATGCCCTTAAATTGCAATATTAATGACATTTAAATACATATTTAAAGTAGTGACAGACAGCAACCAGTGCTATGGTCGATGTTAAATGTATGTAAGATTTACAGCCACATCCATGGCTATTGGCAGTAAAATACTATCATAACAAATTTTTTAGTATAAAGAAAAAATCATATTATATATTTTATACATGATAACTTAATGTCTTATTAAACACATCAATATCATATTTATTTAGGGACATTACGGTATTTGACAGTATATTCATGGTACAACTCTGTATGATGTTTTTAGGTATGTGTGTATATGTTCATGTGAACACAGATGCCCTTGGAGGCTAGAAGTGTGTGATCTCCCTGTAACTGAAGTTACAGGTGGTGTAAGCTGCCAGATGTGGGTACTGGGAACCAACCTGCATTTCTCTGCAAGAGCAGCAAGCATTCTTAACTCCTGACCTATCTCTCTAGTCCCTGTATGACTTTACAAACATCCTAATTAGCTTATGGAGTAAATCATGAGAGAGTTTGACTGGTCCTAATATTTATACTAAATATAAGAAAAATAAGCAACCTAACTCATTTCATTGTCACATAAACAGAGACCTTTATATATGTTCATTTAAAATATGGTTTGAGTGGTAGTATATCACTATATGCAGAACCACGGCTTGTTCCCTACCCAGCATCAAAATATTAAAAAATGATTTGAGAAAAATGTTTTTCTTCATGTTATTGCACAATATTTCAAAAAATTTAATGGCCTGAAATGGAAAAACACCTTATTTATACAAATACCTTTTCATTGATATTCATACTTTTTTCCCCACTGTAAACATCATCTTGAATCAAAACTCTTAGAAAAAATTTACTAGTGTGCTCCCAAGAACTGTATAGACATCCTCACCTTGTGCTGGTATCTAGTATCAAATGCATGTTTTATCAAAAGATTTTTTATGACAGAGATAGCTGTATATCTGATCTCATAATTGTCTTGAAGAGCAATGGAGGTTTCCCGCAGAAGTAGACCAACCAAGAAGTGATGCTTGCAATACTCATCTGACAAACTGTATTCAAGATTGGAATCTGCAGTACAATAAAATTTGTAACTTTTAATAAATATACAAAATTTGTTATTAGACAATTAAAATACTATAATTATGTCTTCATGCTGGCAAAAACTTTAATTTTATTATTAATCAATCTGAACAATTCCTCTATAGTATAAAATGAGCATGCAAAATTTTTACTAAATAAGAACACTTCTAATTAGGGATAGATGATTGTTTTAATGATTATTTCAGTCAGCAAGATGGTCATGAAGATACATTCTCCCCTAAAATGTTTGAAGTCTTAATACTCCTACAATAGAAACTAGAATGAAATAATTCTATATTTTGCAATACTTTAACACATTTCCCATTTTGACTATAGGCTCAACTTTCTAGACTAATGCTTGATTTCCTTATCTATGTATATTTATAAAGTGGGAAAAGAAGACAAACCAGACAACCCCATCATCCCTACAGTATTATAGATTGTTGCAGTGATCATTACATGTCAGCCTGAACATCCATAGTAGACACATGATAATACAAAAAGCCACTACATCTCACATCAATTCATCACCACACTCACATCAATTCATCACTACACTCACAAATACAGACCTTCCATTTTACAAAATCACCACTGCAAACTGTATCTTTCACTCCATTTTAGGTCTTTTTATCTCTGTTAAATCCTACACATTAATTCTATGCTTGAGACTTGCCTTATCATAACTCAGAGGAGGCTAGGATCAAATTTAGTAATTTCTATAGTAGATTATATTTTCCTTTATTTTAGATAATGCAAAAAGCTGAAGAAAATGCCTTTCATTTCTTTCTTTTTTATTTTTTGGTTGATTCAGAATTAATGTAATGCAGTATATCCGGTTAGGATTTTGAATTGTTGTACATTGTCCAATTTAATTCAAAATCCTAATGCCCTGTCCAATTCTTCCCCCTAACTTCCTTGTCATTATCAAAAATATGGGCAGAGTATTGAGCCACACATGCTCAACTTAGTTATGGGGGAGTTAAATAGTGGTACTGTGGTCTTGAAATGTTTCTCCAGTTTTACCGGCTATCATTTCCCCACTTCTACTACCACTAAGTCTGAATAGAGACTTCTCTAAAGACCAAGGCATATGATTCTCCTGCACTGTCATGCTCTTTTGTGAATTCCAATCATGTTCTAGATACAAGGATAGCATTGAATAACCAAGGTGGACTTATCTGGGTAGATTTTGCAAACGGCAATTGATTTTATGCTTCAGTGACTTGAATAAATCCAATTTGGTGTTTTCAGCCACATCTTCAAGACAGTGGCCAACAGGGTGACAGAGAAAGCAGCAAGCCGGAGAGAGGTAACAAACACTTAAAACAGATACTCAGCTCATCCCCTGTCTCCAAGCTGCTTTGCAGCAGAGGAACTTGCTTTCTAAGGGCAGACATTTGAAAACTGACTCCAGACAACACTGAAGCTTATTTTAAGACTAACAAGCTTTTAAGATTTTTGGGTACGAGAAATTAAAGGCTCACTTTGGCTAGGGAGGATTTGAAAAACAAACAAAGCCCCCATTCATCTTGGCCATTCATCAAATCAATTGTGTTTAAACACAGCATACTACTTTAGAGTGAACCGAGTTAAACCTACCTACTGAAGTCAAACGGTCCACCGCAAATGAAAAAAAATCTAATTAATATATGAAAAGAAAAGGGACAAATAAAAACATAATAACATAAGAATAGTGCTACACAACAAAGAAGCATTCAATAAAACTAGCAATGGAGATTAAAACTGAGGCATTTCATAAATTTAGTACATGCAAGTTATCATTTTACTTTTTATATTTATTTTTGATGCTTTCGGCTGAAATGCATTCACATACTTTTTATTTAGTCTTAAGTAAAATTCAATATACTATTATTATAAAAAGAAATTTTACTAGTGTCTGACATTTGTGTTTTAGCAACAATGTATGTAACATCCGATTTTTTCATACAGTTACAATGAAGGAAATGCAGAATGCCATCAATGAAGTTATCCTCAGATAGTAGCAATTCTAATTACCGTCAAGTTAACTGGTTTCATCAGAAAACATTATGCTACACTAGTACTATCACAGAAGGAAAAACAATCCCAAATAATGGAAAATACAAATACATACCTTGAACTCTCTGTAGCTTAGGTTTTGCAAATGCCATTGGCAAATTCAGAGGAATGTAATGTTCATGATTGCAGATTGTTTGGAGAAATTCAAACTTGTATTCAGCAAGAACCTAAATGGTAAATTATATATCATCTCATTTCATAGGCATTTATTTTTTTGATGAATAAAAAAAGATCTTTAATTTCCCAATGTGTTTATCTTCCAAAGTATACAGGCAGGTACAATCTGTCCAGGACAGGGTTAACATAGCCAGCCCAAGAGTGGCAGATTCGAAAAGGCCTGTTGCAACACTGATGTTGGCTGGCATCTGAGAAAAGGAATTTTGAAATTTTCCCTATGTGATAAGGTGCCAGTCTGCTAGGCCCTGTTACAAACAATGTGGTTTATGGTGAACACCTGTTTTGTTTTCCTTTCTGCGAGTCTAGAATTCTTGTGTGCCTCAATACAAAACCAGCTCCCCAGTAAGAACTGTGGGAAGTGAGTGGACCCCTGCATGTATGAGCATTCCTGGCATAAGCACAGCATGTCAAAAGACCCCAGTGATGCAGACCGATAGGAATAGCAGAGCCTTTCCTGGGCCAGGCTGGGGGAATGGCAAGACATTTCCCTGGCCAAAGTACAGAGGTTGACTGTGTGCAGAAGTATCAACCACAGCTTCATATTCCCCTACAGATGCAACCTGCATGACTGATCCCTGGGATTGGCCCCCTTCAGTGACCACCCCACTTCCTCCATCAGTTGTATACAATAACCTGCCTCCCCAGTCAGCTGCATATAATATACTGAGCTTTCCGGTCTTCTGGTGTTTCTATCAGAGTGCATGGCTCACCCAATCCCATGTTTTCTGTAGGTGTGTCTGGTTTCTTCATTCCCCATCAGCACAGTTGAGTCAGTCTCAAAGAACCCTAAACTCTAAAGAGAAGTACCGTAGTCTTCTGAATGCATTCTCGCCCCTTGTGGGAACTATGCCTTTGCAAGAGGGGGAGAGCATGGGAGGCTTCATGGGATCATCGCACACGCCACTTGATGCCTTTGCCTTTCTTGACCCTGCTGAGTAGCCATATATATCACCGCAATGAATGTTCGTCAGAATTACAACTACATGTTGAATCCTGTTAGTAAACGAACCTGTGGGTGATCTTGGGGACCCCCCCAACACTGTCCAACAGTAGTCCTTGCTTTTGACAACACTCAAAGTACACAAAAGAGCAAGCAATTCTGAATCTTCCAGAAGGGAGTATAACTGTCATCTTTGACCTCAAGCTCTAATGTTCAATATCTACTACAATTATGTCCTTAGAACTTACCTTAGGATCTTTGGGGCTAAATCCTGATATATAGTCATTTATCAAATTAAAAACAAATCCTCTATCCATTAGCGTCAAACAGCGCTATTAAAAAAAAGGAAAGAAGGTTAGATTTGCCATTTTACATGTCTCTTATGATGACTTTAAACAATTTTGAAATTTCATCTACACAAAGGGGATGTCATTTTTACAGACAATATGAGAATAGCTGTCAGAGTTTTGGTTGACCTTAAAGAAAAATAGTAAATTATCAATGGACTCAAGACTTAAGGTCCTCAACTTCATCATTTTCAAAATAAGATATGTACATAAATACATACCCCATTTATGATAATAACAAAAGTAAAAATTATCATCCTTTGTAAATATAGGGATTTCTGACATCTCTCAAACAAAAGAACCTCACTGAGCAAAGCTAACAATTTTTATGTATATGCATTAGTGACAAGTACCCTGTGTTGACAACAGCCAACAGGTACCTTTATTTCAAAAGTTGAACATTTTGGGTGTGAGAAATTGCTCAGTGGGTAAGAGCACTTGCAGCACAAGTATGAGGACTTGAGTTAGATTCCAAGCACCTACCTAAAAAGGTGGGCATGGGCAGCCCTGTAACCCTAGTGCCCAGTGCCATGGTGGGTGCAGGAGACAGGAAGCTAGTTAGGGCTTGAGATGGTCCGCTTAGTTAGCTCCAGGTTCACTGAGAGATATTGTTGCAAAGGAACAGGGCAGTAACTGATAGATGTGCTGCTCCAGCTTCAGCGCCTGCACCTGCACACGTATAGCACGCGCGCGCACACACACAGTACGTACGTCAGAGAAAGTCACGAACCCAAAAGTCAATTGGACCACAAAAGTGATTTAAATATCTTTAAAAAGTCAGGGATATGATGAAGCCTGGTAGGGCCTGACTGGGGCAACAGCGATTGCCCCACCTAACAGCAGTCCATTTAAAATTTATTGTATTTTTAAAACGTCTGTGAAATAAGCATGAGCTGGCTTCTGGCTCAGTCAACCTCTTATTTAACTTCAGTGGGAGGGCGAGCACACCTGACTGAGCTGATACATTAGTCAATCCAAAGAGTTATTTCAACAGCCTTGCAAAGACCTAGCTGGGGGCTGTGGATATAGCTAAGCAGTGTAGCATTTGCCCAGCATGCAGACAGCTTATGTTTAATCCTCAGCGATGGAAAAAAATAACCTAAAGCATCCACCTTTTTCAGGAAAAAAAGAAAAGTTGTTCCTTTGGCTTCCCAGACCCTATCAGTGAAGAGGAGATTCTTAACATGTTTTGGCTGCCTTCAACTTACCTTTAGGAAGCTGGCCAAGCTATAATTCACATTTCGGGACTCATCAGGAATCTCTGCATAGCGAATGGTCACATGGGGAATTATTGCAAGAAGCAGTGAATGTAAGAGGTGGTGATATGCTTCAGGAAATCTCTGGCCCCTGGGAAGCTTAAATACAAATAGAAAAAGAGAGTTTGAAAAGGTCAGACTAAATCAACTGCCATTTTACTTTCAAACATGTACCATCATGGAAGCGGCTTTAAACGGAAGTACAATTTTTCTCTCAACTAATTGTTCAAAGTATACTTTATTCTTGGCCCTAAAGTTATAGGAACTATTTGATTCTCTAATAATATAAGTGCTTGAAATTACCATTAGGTATAGTATGGGTAGATATAGCCCAACTCTGGATGTAGGTACTCCTGGGATGTAGGCACATCTCCACTTTTATTTTATTTTATTTTCTGGGACACACTTTAAGCGTGTTGTCATGGTTTCAGTCAACTTACTCTATGAAAGTTCTATGAGATGACTTTTTATTTTATTTTGCATGTCTAGCCATTTCGAATGCCTGGCCATTATGATTTCTGTAACTAAGAAACTTCTTTGTATGAGTTGGGTATTTTGAATTGAAACATCTCAAATCCGGAGTGCTCTCAAGCCTGAATTGTTCTGAGACTTGACTCAACACTACGAATGGAAAATTCCACACCTGATGTTGTGTGCCTGGCTGAAGTCAAAACACAAATGCAAATATAAAATAAAGCATAAAATTATCCTCAGGCTATGCATATAAAGTATCTATGACACATGTATGAGTCTCATGTTTAGACATGTGTCCTGTACCAAAGATGCTTATCTCATTATGTATATGCAAATATTCCAAAATTTGAAAATGTCTGAAGTCTGAAACCCTTCTGGTTCTAAGCATTTCAGATCAGGAGTTCTCAATATGTACCTTTAAAACAAAAAAGAAAAACAAGAGGAGCCTGTGAGACTGCTCAGTGGTTAAGTGCTTGCTCAACAGACCTGGTGATCTGCATTTGATACACAGAACCCACATGTAGTGAAAGAGAGAACCAGCTCCATGAAGTTGACCTCTGACCTCCACACACGCACTGCAGCTCACATGGGGTCCCACCCACACACATAACAACAAGGAAGAAGGAGAAGGCGGGGGGGAGGGGAAAAGGAGGGGAGGAAGGAGAAGGAGGAGGGGGAAAAAGGAGGGGGAGGAGAAGAAGATGATGATGATTAAAATACACAAAATAAGTAAATGGACATACCATGTTACCATGCTTTGGAAAAATATCTAATTGCCTAAAGTTCTTTTGAAACTTTATATGTACTTTATTCCTTTCTAATAGAAAGAATGTGTCTGATTTGCTACTTTTTCTAGTTGAATCTTTTCATCAAACTTTTATTTTCTTTAAATATTTTATTGTACTTATGTGTACATTTCGGGGGGAAGGGGGTGCCTGCCAAGGCCAAAGGAAGTATCTTATTCTCTGAAGCTGGAGTACCAGGTGGTTAGGACCTGCCTGACATGGGTGCTAGGATCTACACTTGGGTCTTTGGGAAGAGCAGCAGGCACTAAGCCATCTCTCCAGCTCTACAACATTGACATTTTTAAATCACAAAAGAAATGCAAAACTTCCAAGGCAACGCATTCTGTATGTAAACAACTGTAGGATAGAACCTGTAATCATTTCTAACGACATAGCAGATGCTGC
>LOJH01044031.1:0-13875 GCA_001685095.1 Ellobius talpinus | reverse complement strand
AGGCCTGAGAGTTGTATTGGTCTGGACTCCAAATCCCAGGATGCCAGGTCCTGAACCCTGAGGACCACTCCCACAGAGTATTTAAATGAACTCCCAAAAGAAGAACGCGTGGTCTCTTTTCCTTCCTCCTGGTGGTCGGTGGTCGCGTTTGCGTCCTCCCGGTTCCCCCTCGGGTCCACCCGAGAGCGCAGGAATCCCATTAAACCTGGATATTTCTTAATTTGGCTTGTTTTGATTTGTCTTGATTGGGAATTTTGCGTGGCAGAGAGCTTGGACTAGGAAAAATTCCTAACAGTGGGTACTAGCTGCTCATCCAAGTGCAGTTAGTGGAGACATTAGAGGTTAACGTAGAGGAAAGGGGGCCATTTGATACACATTGGCAATTTCACTCCATCTTCTCCTGTTCCACTGTGTTATCCATGGGGTTGAAAAAGTTGCTGGCTCTCTGGGTCATGGTGTTGACTGAAGGGAACTAGAGTTTTCGGGGAAGACACCAACTTCTGCAAAGGTGAGGAAAAAGAGAGGAACAGCGAGGAAAAATATTTTCTGATGGGGCCAGTATGATTGTCATGGGGTATAGAAGGGTTTGTCACAGCAGGACAGGGAAACTGGCCTTGTGGACATGAAGGGCAAGGCATGAGCCTTGGGGTTTCAGAGCTGAAGGGAGGCTGTCAAGACATGTATGGAGCCTTTTAGTCTGGGTACCCTGGGGCACTGCGGGAAGGTAGCAGGCGATCAGAGACCCAACACTGTTCATTGGTGGGCAACACTGTTATTCAAACCCCGAGCCCTCCAGGTTTCCTTGATCATCCTAGACCCATCTGGCCACACAGAGATGGTCCCACAACTGTGTGAGCTCCTAGATGAGGAAAATACCCAGTGGTGGAAATTTCACAATGGACCTATAGAGGGTGGGGTAGCTGCAGCCAGGTATTCCGCTCTGTCGCTGGTATTTGAAGATGATGATGGAGGTCAGGGGCATGTTCTGTGGGCAGCCATAGATGTGACTCAGGTGTGCAGCTGTGGCTAGCTTGTGTCTCAGGGACGGATGCTAGTCCCTGAAGAGGATACTGACTGAGTTAGTTTGACTGTTTGAGGTGATGAAGGACAGAGCTGAAGGCAGGTTTCCATGGGTGATGGGAAGGATACAAGGAAAGCAAGAGAGGCAGGGATGTTACAGATGATGGCCCAGGACTGAAAGCTGCCTTGGCACTCAGTTGTTTCCCCTTTGCTAGCTGCTTTTGTCAGGGCTAAGTCTGCTCTCTGCCTTGGGCTCTGCTCTCCCCCTTCTGGGAGTCCTTCTTTGTCTGGGGCCTTGGTTAGTTCATCACTGTCCAAAACCTATAAGCTTTGCCTGGGTCCTGCTGCTCTATGGCTTCTGCTTCCATCCCTTACTGATGTCACAAGTGCATTCCACTGCCTGGGAATCCTTTCTGTGTTCAAACTATTTAAGGTCCTTGGGAATAAAGACAGCCTGAAGATAGGCATGGGCCTGGGGGCAAACCCACTCTTTAGCTGGTCTGCAGGGGTTAATTCTGGGTAATATCTGATACAAGTAGGCCAAGACCAAGAGTTAAGGTGAGATGGCACAGAGGGGTGTCTGGAGTTGCCCGTACTTTTGTACAGGAAGGCTGTGTGTAGGACACCTCCTCAGGGGGATACCTTATACCCTGACTGAAGTAAAGCAGAGTCCATGCTCTAACAGGAACCAGGAGGACTGGTTTACAAAACATATCTCCAGGAATGTCTGCACAAGAGGACGAGGTGTGAATTTCTTTTCTCTGGAACAGACATACGTGTAAGCGAAGGTGGCTGAGCAGGACACAGTCCCCGAGCAGGCGGAGTTACAGCTGAGTAGGAAGGAAAGAGATAGTGCCAAGATTGAGAGCTGACTCTCCTTAAGCCTTTCCAGCATGAAGTTGGCACAGTCTCTCTTCCTAGCCCCTGAAGCTGAATGCCCTCAAGGGGTGGTCTTTTAGTTCAGCTGTGAGTCTAGACCGGCTTTGGACAGTGACTGACCAAGGTCACTTCAGATAAGTGTGTGTGTGTGTGGGGGGTTCCAACATGAAGCCACTTAGCAAAACACAGCTGTACAGGCAAGGGATATTTGCATATAACGTGTGCAGCCGGAACCTGTTTCATATTATAAGAATCCCATTCCAAACGTTAGTGAAGCGCGGAATCTGTAACCATCTAAAGCCTCTCCTAGAGTGGGGGAGTTAACTAGGTCACATACTCAGAAGCCACAGGCTGGTTACTACAGCTTCACAGGGACAGTGTGGTTGGTTACTGATGTCAGGGTGGAACCCATGAATACGGAGGACTAATCAGTTATCACAGCATCGCATTTTATATTTAAAATAGACATATTTTTATTTATTAATTATATATGTTTCAATAGAATTGTAATACAATCACAGGGAGAGAGATGCACAATCCTCAGGAGAGAGGAGACACATTACGCTAAGTCCCAGAAGGTGGTTTTACCGGTGTAGTTTAGCTTAGCTTGTAAGAAAATTAAATGGAAAGATTGGACAAGGGGTGTCTGAGTCTCATAAAGGAAACTCAGGGAAAAGTCCAAAGGTGGTCAAACAATTTAGTGGTTGAGCCAAGACAATAAAACAATGACCCCCCCCTCAAAATTGGGGGGTCTTTTGTTTAGATATAGAAAATGAAAGCATAGGCCCTTAGTTAGACTTTCTGTCTGAGTGAGACAGTAGATCTTCACATTTGACCTTTGAAGAGTGCTAGAGGCCTTGGTTGAATTAAAAAAAAACCCAAAAGACAAAAGAGCCATTGATGTGTCCAGACAGGGTAGAACTTGTATACTAGACAGTGAGTTTGCTGGGAAAGTATCTGGAGGACGATTTGCTGATGTAGTTATTAGAAGTGGTAAGGCATCCATCACTAGAAAATCCTGGGGAGGAGGAGGAAGATGTGTCCAGGAAGCGCCACATCCTAGAACAAATATTGAAAATCTGCCATAGCCCAAGTGGCAGCAATCTCCAGAAAGGAGAACAAAATGAGCTAATGTCATTGTCCAGTCAATGAAAGCAGAAAAACAATGTCATTTCCATATCCTTGGCTCTGACTTTTGAAAAAGTCAGCTGGATTTGCTTTGATTCTTTGGGATAGTATTTTGCTGGTAGAAAACAGACTGCCAACCATGAGCTGAGGTCATCAGAGACGGTGCCTTCAGTTCTTTCAGGACAGAAAAAGGGAAAGTAAAAGTTTGGACATCAGCTGGCAAATGCCACTCACCAAGCCTAAAAGAAAAGGAACATGTGAACCATGTCACAGATCAGAAACAACTCTTTCATCAGGAAAGGTTGATGCTGTTCCTACCAGGAAAAGAGTATTCTAAAAGTTGAACGGCTGTGGGTTAGCCCTGAACTGAGATGAATGTTGAATGGTCTCTGAGGGGCGAGGGAATTGACACCCCAGATCAAGTACAGCTTTGGGAGCAGAAACAGAGGACTGTATGTATTTTATAACCAAACGAGAAGGGAAAAAAGTGAAACCGTTGAAACTCACAGGTTGTAGCAATTCAAATTTGTATTTTCAGCGGAAGGCTTTTGAAACTGGAACTGCAACAGGGTCGGATTCAGTCTGAAGTGAAAGCTGAGGCCTGCACGGGCATAGCATCGGAGTCATGCATATTAAGCAGAATTGATGACATGACGGAAACCTAAAAACGTGCAAAAACCCGCGAGGGCTACGAAAAACTCAAAAAGTAGATATAAAAATGTCCAGTAGTTGGGAATGTTCTCTGCTGTTAGTAATAATACTGTCAAGATTCAAATATATTTTATCATATGTTTGTTAAACTGTATGGTAAATAGTCATTTATACACTGGACAATGTATACTTAAAAAATAGCTAACAAAGGAAACATGCCATAGCTGAAAGTGATAGTGTGTCTCCACAGCCTCTCCTACCACTGTTGGCTAAGTTATTGTATTTTATTAAACACCTTTTGACCTTGGCGGGCACTGCTCACATGGAGGTGGGGGGATCTTTCCTAGGCTCATAGTGGTGTGTGACTTGTCTGTCTTTCCTGCCAGATTCTGATTATTTAGGAAGGACCCATCTCTTTTGATCACATTTTTGCCTTGCATGTGAAGGGTAGGAATGTAGCAGATCATCTAACATTGATGAAGGCCAAGTGAGCATTGTCATATATACCTGTGGGACAGGATGGTCTCAGGTCGTGTGGAATAGTGGATTCGTGTATTAAAGGCTGATTTTGAATCCTACCTCCGCTCACCACTCTATCTCAGCTTTAGACAGGCTATTTGGTCGTCTTAGGGTTGCTATGGCTGTGATGGAACAACATGAGCAAAGCAACTTGGGGAGGAAAGGGTTTATTTGGCTTACTCTTCCATAGGACAGTTCATCATCAAAGGAAGTCAGGACAGGAAGTCAAACAGGGCAGGAACCTGGAGGCAGGAGCCGAGCAGAGGTTGGGGAGGAGAGCTGCTTGCTGGCTTGCTCTTCATGGCTTGTACAGTTTGCTTTCTTATAGAACTGAGTACCCCCAGCCCAGGGGTAGCGCCACCACAATGGGCTGCGCCCCTCACAATCGCTAATTAAGAAAATGCCCCACTGCAGGATCTTATAAGGTAATTTCTCAATTGAGGTTCCCTCCTTTCAGATGGCTCTAACTTGTGTTAAGCTGACAGAAAACTAGGCAGCACATTGGCTTTGCAAAACTTTGGTCTTTTCCTCTGTTAAAAAGGTTACATCCTTTGATCTTATTCAACGTTGTTTACTAAGCCACTGCTAGATGTTAAGTTTTGTTTGATGCGCTTTACTTTAGCTAACATTTCCAAGTTCTGGTCCCNCCCCCCCCGCTTTCTACTTAATAGATGAGGAAACCCAAGCTTAGGAACTTTAAGCCATTTGCTGAGTTCACCTGCTGCTGTGTGACAGCTAGTACGGAAGTCCTTATCGTCTTGCTGTCCTGCTACCTGTGTTTGTTACCAAGACTCTAAGTAACTTCCCCAGGTTGTTGAGGATTCTCATGGCCTGAGGCCTGAGCGCAGCTCTGGATTCAAAGGCAGGCAAGGGCCACTCCTTGTTCTGACCACACTGCTCTTAGTCTCTTCGTTTAGTTTACTTCCATGCTGCCCAAGGGTGTAAAGACAGTTATGGCTCCAGAAGAATAAACGGACAAGCCACGGTGCTTGCCTCACTCCACATGGAGGGTGTCTCAAGACTGATGACTAGTGACCAGTCTTCAAGCTGCTTGGAAAGCGCTGGGCCAAGACAGAAAGCTTGGGGGCTACCACACCCCATGAAGTAAGTCTGAGCCTTATCGTTTCCCCCCAACATCAGCCAGCGTCAGCCTCCAACAGCATACCGTCATGGCCCGCCCCCTTCTTCCTAGACAGTGTTCAAAAAATAGCAATGTGGGGTTGGAGAGATGGCTCAGCAGTTGAGAAAGCATACAACCCCCTTCTCTCTCCTCTTTTTCCTTAGCAGATGAGGAACGCAGGCCCAGGAAATTTAGGTCCCTTTGCTGAGGTCACCTCGATGTGGTGACTGATGGCTGGTATGGAAGTCCTTGTCTCACTGGCACACAGTTAAAAGAGCTCACTGTAGAGGACCCAAGTTTGGTTCCTAGCATCTGTGTCAGGTGGCTCATACCTGCCTGTGTCTCCAGCTCCAGGGGATCCGATGTCTTCTTCTCGTTCCTGTGGGGACCTGCAGTTATGTGCACATACCTCCTTGACATAATTTAAAAGTAAGGTAAATATTAAAAAATACATCACTTGTAGGGACTTGGGACATAGTTCAATGGGAGAACATATGCTTGGCATGCATTAAGTCCTGTGTTCAATTCTAAGCACTGAAAAGAAAATTACCTGTGAGTGACCACACTGTCCATGATGGCCGAATACAGAAGTGGTTTTGAATTCCGAGATAGAAATGATGCAAGCAGGACTGTAGAGACTAGGAGGCTTCACTCAAAGTCTTTTGTTTAGAGGCCTGAAAAATCTAATAATGATATAATGTAAGAATGAATAATTTAATGCTGGGCTGTGGTGGTGCACACCTTCAATCCCAGCACTCGGGAGGCAGAGGCAGGCGGATTTCTGTGAGTTTGAGGCCAGCCTGGTCTACAAGAGCTAGTTCCAGGAGAGGCTTCAAAGCCACAGACAAACCCTCTCTCAAAAAACCAAAAAACAAATAAATATATTTATCAATATCATTTAAATAAATCACAAGCACAGGCCTATAATCCCATCTCCTTGGAAGACTGAGGCAGGAAGGTCTCAAGTTCAAGGCTAGCCTGGGCAACTTGGGAGACTCTACCTTAAAATAAAGATATAAAAAAAGGTTTAGGACTTAGGTCAGTGTCAGGGCTCTTGGGCTAGCAGGTATGAGGACCCAGGTCCTGGCATCGAAACAAAACAAAACAAAAATTGTGGACGCTGCCAGATGCAACCAATATCTGTCCTCATTAAATCCTCCCAAAGCCACGTGTAGAATAGTATACTTGCTGGGGGCAATTAAAAATACCCACAAGTGTCAACTGCATTCTGCCCCGACCTGGCATGCTCAGTGGGACTCTGTGAAAGAGAAGAGCAGGGAGGGGCCTAGTAGAGAGTACAGTGCCCCTTCCCCAGCCTCTACCGGTTTTGAACTCTGTGCTATGAAATGACATGTTACCCATAGGCTTTGAGGACTCAACCAACTGTGAACCAAACTATTTGAAAGCAAAACAAAAATACCCCCAAACAATCCATTTGTACCTGTATGAAACATATACAGGGTATTTTTCATGTGTTTATCCCCTAAGCAGCACAGTACCACTTCTAGCTACACATTGTACAAAGTAGTCTAAGTTCTCTAGAGGTAATTAAAAGTGTGTGGGAGGTTCAGGCAAACACATTGTCATTCCGTGTAAGGCACTTGAGCATTGAGGAATTTTGATCTCTAAGAGGGGCCCAGAATGCATCCCTCATGGACACCTGGGGAGGAAGACATTCCCATCATTTGAAGTCGGATCTTAAAAGCTTTAGAAGTGTGCTTGAGTTCAAGGTTCTATAATGAAGTACAAGGCAGAGTTAGGATTTAAACTCCTGCTGTGTAGGGTTTCCTATTGCTGCACACTGCCGTATGGCTTTTCATGACCTGGAACTTAAAAGAGAATGAAGTTTATCTTTAACTTTTCTGTTAACTTCCCGATCATCTGTGAGTATTTGTCCTTCCTGGTCTCTTCTGCTTTTCTTTAGCACCTGAAGGATGCTCCCCTGTGGTAAGCTGGTTTCTCTTGCTGTGGTGGGAGGGCTCAAAAAAGAGGGAGGATTCAGGATTTTCTCCAGGTCTGTGGGTTCAAGGTCACATTTGTACAGAATGTGCCTGCTGCTCTGAGAACACTGTGATTAATGTTTGCGAAGGTATTTTCAGCCACAGGCTAGGGTGATGGGTCTAAGCTTAGACAGAGGAGATCAGGCTTTTGCATCCTAAAGTTTGGAAGGGAACTAGTTAAAGACTTGAGTGCACTTGCTTCCTTTTGTTTTTACTGAGAAGTCTGGCATGTGAGCCCAGCCTGAACCAGCTCACCAGTCCTGTTTCTCCATGCATGGCTTTCCTTGCATGCAAGAATCGCAAGAAGTGGGCACTCAAGTGAGGCTGAGAGGATTCACGCAACATGAAGCCTGGGTGGGGGTCTAGAGTGGTATTAGTGGTTAAGAGCACTGGCTGCTCTTGCAGTCAACATGGGTTCCATTCCCTGTACCCACGTGGCTCACAACTTCCCGTCATTTCAGTTCCAGGGCATCCGATGCCTGCTTCTGGCCTCTGTGTATGTCTGCAAGCATGTGGTGTGTATACATGCACTCAGGCACACACATAGACACATAAAACAAATCTTCAGAATGTGACCTTGAGACTACTGCTTTTTTTTTTAACTGTACAAGGTGAATTTACCGTCCTAGCGGCTCTGAAGTGCACAGTGTCATGAAAATAGTCACTTATGTTGTTGGTCATCCCCACATCATTCCAGAAATGTGTCATCATCACACTAAAGTGCATTTTGTTTTTGTTTGTTTGGTTGGTTTTTGAGACAGGATTTTTCTGAGTAGCCCTGGTCCTGGAACTTGCACTGCAGACCAGGCTGGCCTCGAACTCAGAGATCTGTCTGCCTCTGCTTCCTGTGTGCTGGGATTAAGGGTGTGCACCACCACTGCCTGGCACATGTACCCAATTTTAACACATTCTGGCAGTTTACCTTTCAAAAAGTAGAGTGGTTTCCACAGCCACCAGCAGTAGAGGGTCTCATTGGTCACTTGGGGGGGTTCCTCTCTTGGGACTTTCCCCCTTACACACTAATTCTCAAAGCTCTTTCATCTTGTTTCTCTTTTAATAACTTATTTAATAACCTTAATAACAAGGTTAATATATCAGAGCTGCGGATCCTCTAGTTCAAACAAGCCCATTTTCCTCACTGTGTTTTCTTCTAAAACACTAATTATTTTTGATACCATCAAAACCCCTAGTCTTTCTTGGAATTACTTTGTTTTATTATCAGTAGTGCTGGGGATTGAACCTAGAGCCTCCTGCTTACAGGCCAGTGCTCTGTCCCAGCCCAGCCCTAGCATTTACTGTTCAATGTGAAGTGAGAATGGAGGTGTAATTAGAATCTTTTGTCCAGATGCTTCTGAGTTATGCTAACAGTGTACATGAAATTCTCTCTTTCCCGTGTGAAGCTGTGTGCCTTTTTTGTTTGTTTCTTTGTTTTGTTTTCCTTTTTTTGAGACAGGATTTTTCCGTATAGCCTTGGTTGTCATGGAACTTGCTCTGTAAACCAGCTGGCCTCGAACTCACAGAGATTCACCTGCCTTTACCACACACCTCATCTCCATGTTTCCTGGGACCTGGTTCTAGGCTCTGGACTCTTTCTCTGGTTCTGTCCATTCTGGTGCCTGTTGTACAGTTTGCGATGACTTTCATCTTTAGTGCTGATGGACAGAGGGCACATTTCCTCATCACTTCGGTTTTTAAAAATACTGGCAATTTTTCTCACATTTATCCTATGGAAATGTTAAGATGGTCTCACTGATGTGTAAACATTTTCCTGATGTCTGATTGGAATTCTTAGCAAGTACTGCTATGTTTGGAAGGTGTACATTATTTCACTACATCTTCTCATCTAGGAACACTTTTAATGCATTTTGATCAGATTTGATAGCTTGCTGTGTTTAAGTCCTATGTATTTCTTGTTATATTCATTCACAGACATTTTGTGCTTTTTTCCCTTTTCTTTGGTGAATAAGATTATTTTTCCATTTTCTTTTTAAACTCTTTTTTGCTGGTATGAGAGTTTTAAAACATTGTTTTATATATTCTTATTAGTATGCTGTGAGTTTGTGAGTGTGAGTGCTCATGCACTCACGTGTGGACTCAGGGGACACTGTTGTGGTGCACACACACCGTCAGCCTTTCTATGGGTTTCAGGGATTAAACTCAGTTGCAGGCTTTCGTGGTAAGTGCTTCTGACCTTTATGTACGGCCATTTTATAATAAGGGTTTGAGATAGAATCTGTGGTTTTTTTTAAAGATATATAATTCATTTTAATATATGTAATAAGTTTATTCTTCTGCTATTTATCTTTCTTTTAAACTCTTTAAAAGTTTATTGAATTATTGGCAGCTTGTGAACTTGTACACAGCTTTACTGAAGGGAACATCTATGTCTAAGTTGAGGCCTGAAACTCACTCTGTAGACCAGACTGACCTTGAACTCAGAGATCTGCCTGCTTCTACCTCCAGACCCCTGGGATTAAAGGTGAGGGTGCCAACATGCCTGGCCAGGTTTACAGCTTTTAAAATCATCATACTTAAACACCTAGGATGGACATTTGCTTTTCTCCTGCTGTTGTATTTTCTTCTTGATGCAGATTTCATGAGCAGAACGGCCTTGAATTAATTGTACAGCCGAAGGCTGTCCTCAGCTTCTTATCTTTCTGCCTCTGCCTCCCAAGTGATTACAAGCACAGATCAATGCATGTCAAATGCCTGCTTTTATTTAATATTCATATTGTTTTCCCTCCTTTCTAGATAAATCTCTCCCAAAGGGCCCCACTTTAAAAGCTGTTGCTACTGGCTGGTACTGAATGAAAATTCATAGCTAGTCATGGATAGTTAGCTCTGGAAAACATCAGCTCTCATTTGTACACAGCAAGTGTAGGGCACAGCAAGACAGAAACTAGGGTTTTACAATCCTGGGTGGAGCATGCCACTTCTGAGGAAGCTGGGGGATACTCCTCTAGAGGCAAGGAAGTGCAGCAGGGTGAGGACCTGGGTTACCATCTGATGTCAACCAATGTGACAGCGTGAACCTGAAAGGCTGGGGTGGAGTGGACGGTGGAAGCTATTCAGATACCTCATTAAGCAGAAGGCAGAAGGCACCAGAAAGTTGTGGAGTTCTATGGACGTGAGTGAACCACAGAGAAGGTCAACGCCAGCCTCTATGACCGAGGCTGTAGGAGTTAGAGCCTATGGGTAGTCCAATGATCCAGTGCAATCTCTGGGGCTCAGGACTCTCTTTCTTGTCATCAATGGATCACTGAAGAAATATTGTAAGCTTTTGCTTTTTTAAAGTTTTCTTTTTCTCTGTTGAGACAAGATCTTACTGTATTGCTCAAGCTAGTTTCAAACATACAGGTGTGAGCAATCCTCCTGCCTCAGCCAGCAGTATTCTTGTGTTTCTGCACCTGGCTTGAAGCATCCTAAAGAGCTAGATGGTTATCTATAAATAACAAGCTAGGTGACATATAGTGACAGAGATACACTGCAGTGTTTCCTGAGGATAATTCCGTGCCTTCGTTCTTTCAAAGTAAGATTTATCTTAAGCTCCCCATGCTTTTTTTTTTAAAAAAAAGTTCCTTTCTAAGAGAAGTAAAATACAAAAAAGTGCAAAGGAAAATAATGATTATAGTTTCATCTTTTGCTGACAGCACCAGCCACCTTCACAGAGCATTTCTTTCAATGGTTTGAGATTACGGAGGATCCACATAGATGAATAGCTGCTTTATTTTCATCCTTATTCACCGCTGGTCCTTCCTCACGTTATCCAGGCAGACAACAAGGGCCAACTTAGCCCTCGGCCGTGGGTGCCCGGCATAAATGTGAGAAGTCTTTCATTGAACAGGTGCAATAAGTCATTAGCAGTCTTTATGAATGTAACTTTAATAGATATAGGCAATCACTCCTGTGTACACGCCCGAGTTTTTAGAGGTGTTTGTCCTAGCCCTCTGCTTTCCATGAAGCTCTATGCCCTCCCCTGCTCTGGCCGCCCTGAATATCTAGAAGGCCCCATTTACATCCTGGCATTTTGTTTTTGTCCCTATACCTCCATGGGTCCCACAGGCCACACTAACTTGTTTTTGCCTTTTAGGTTCCAGTTTAGCAGATATTCCTGACAAGCTTGCCATCCCTGCCCACAATGGTTAGACTCCCTGGCCCTAGCCACAGTGCCTGGATTCCCTGGTTGTGATCCTGTAATTTTATGGCATATCACTCAGGCTCCTGCAGCAAACAAGGGTATAGTGTAGACAGGTCATAAAGCTTTCCTCAATGGCTTGTCTTTGACAGCTGTTCATGGCCAGCTGTTTGTGAAGTTATGGAGAAGGCTCTGGGAACAGCACTGCCAGCTTGAAGCCTGAAGGGGGGTGGATTAAGAGCCATTATGTGCAGGAGACTCTTGATACATGCTTCGGTGGGGGCATGTGCTCTGCCTATCTTCCTCCAGAAGCCCTCCACTTTTTCTGTCCTCTCTCCCTTCTCTCCCTGGAACCTCCTACTGGTTAACCCCCTAGGAAGCCAAGAACCCCTTTGACACCATTTAAGAAGGACAGTATCTGGGATCCTCTGAGGCAGGAGTACCCCTGGAGGGCAGTTAGCAAGGTCAGCACTTGCTCATGTGTGTGATCCTACATGGTGCCATCTTGGTCTCTCAAGTACCCTTGTAAGATCTTTGAGTTCAGGGACAAACTTTAACTTTTTGGGGGAAGTGTGCCTCTAAGAAACTATTGGAGAGGGTGAGATGGGCTTTCATTCCTCAAATCTATACTTATAATAATGAGGAACAAGAAATTACCCCCAAATTGGGAAGGAGGTCAACACAGCAAGCCAGGATCAGTCATTCACGGACAGTAACAGAAAGACTCATGGGAGCCAAGTCTGGTGGTATCTATCTGTACTCTGAGCATCCAGGAGGCTGAGATAGGAAGATCAGGAGCTTGAGGCAAGCCTTGGCTAATAGGAAAATAAAAGGAAAAGAAATGAAAGGAAGCAAAGATTCTTCGGTGGACTTTGTTAATGCAGGAAAACTGAAATTATGCAATAAGAAGCGGAGAAAGGAACTCCTACTTTCTGTACATCTGTCAGCACATAAAGCTGTGGCCTATATAGGAAAAACCTTAAGAAAAACTGGGCCAAGGGTCAAGTCCTATCCTGAAGAGACAGTAGCAAACTTCTTGGAGAATCTGTCCTGAAAATAAGTCAAGAGTAGTCTGGATGGTTAGGACTGACTGCATGCAATCTGAAAAAGAGGTTGGCAGCTTTATTTAGGGCTACACCAGGGTTGCTCGAATGGCTTTTCTCAACCATTCCTGGCAACCCAGCATTCCCGGCAACCCAGCATTCCCGTTGGATGCACAGCCTGCTTTCCAACACACTCTGGTAGGACCAGCATGAGTTTACTTGCAGGTACAGCAACTTTCACACGCATAAGAAGCTCCCAGGGAATAATAAGAAGCACACATTCTGCTTTTCTAGGTTCAGGGGAGCCTGAGATTTCCCCTTGTCTTTAAAAAGATATTTAGTTACTTGATGTGCAGGTCTGTGCACCATGTGCATGCCTGCTGCCCACAGAGGCCAGGAGAGGACATTGGATCCCTTGGAACTGGAGTTACAGATGGTTGTCAGCCGCCATGTGAGTGTTAGGAATTGAACCCAGACTGTGCGGAAGAGCAGCTAGTGCTCTTAACTGATGATTGACTTGAGAACATGGTCTCTAGAGAGTAAAGTACAACCAGCCCTCTCAGGCTGATGGATGGTCCAGAAGACTGCAGATTCTCAGGCAGAGCACAGGCCACTTAACCAGAGGCACACCTCAATCTGGAGGGGAGAAAGCGACAAAGGATTATGTAGGTTGTACATGCAGCACAGCAGCAGCAGCAGCCGCAGCCGCAGCAGCAGCAGCAGCAGCAGCACAGCACCAGACACAGGCTTTAAAAGTAATTAGCCTGGGACTAGCAAGATGGCTCATCACTCTGTTCTCAAATCAGTACCCGAAACATTCCTAGCACATGCTATAATGTTGAGTAGGCTTTTCCAACCTATATTAAAAACCCCATTTTTATTACTAGATTTAGTGAAAATTTTTTATTATCATGTTTTATCTCTCATAATATTTTTGTGTGAGAAACTTAAAATTACCTTGAATCCTCCTAACTTCATGCATTCTTCCCCTACCCTATGGGGGAGATACACGGCATTAATAAAGTAAAATTCCAAATAAGATTTCGTAACCTGGTGTGATTCAGTTGGAACCACAGAAGAAATAATCCCGTGTCAAAGATTGTTATTCTAGTAAGCTTTTAGTTACTGCAGTAGACTGCTGGAGACAACCGGCTTATTCAGAGTAAAGGGTTTAGGCTCTTAGTGTTGGGGATTTCAGTCCATAATCAGTGGGCCCACTGCTCTTGGATTCGTACTAAGGCAGTGTATCATAGAGGGTAGATAGTGGAGCCATGATGTTCACCATCAAGAGACAGAAAAGAGCTGAATTCCCACAATCCTCTCCACATTGCTTTTCTTTCTTTCTTTCTTTCTTTCTTTCTTTCTTTCTTTCTTTCTTTC